>CM049835.1:27602580-27625080 GCA_027422435.1 Schizopygopsis pylzovi | reverse complement strand
TCATAATTACTGGTTTTCAGTGTCACGTGATCTTATAGAAATCATTACCATTTATTTGGCTTGAAAAACATTTATGATTATCATAATTTTGCTGCTTTATATTTCATGTGGAAACGGTGATACACTATTTTTCAGGATTTTTGATAAATATAAAGTTTAATGAACAGCGTTTATCAAATATATTATTTTTTTGTATTAATTTGTCACATGGGTGTCCTCTCAGAAGTCGTGAAATACGTAAATCCTCAGATTTTATCAATATTTAGATTTTTTTTTTGCACGCTCAGATTCCATATTTTCAAATATTGTCCAAACCATACATCAATGGAAATATGATGTATTCAGCTTTTCAGATTATGCATAACTCTCAGCTTCACAAAATCAACCGTTATTACTGGTTTTGTGCTTCAGGGGGGTCACATATATTTGAAAATAAAATAAAACTTAAATTATTTATTTTACTTAAGGTTCTTCCAAGGCAACGATTCTCGTTTTGATGTACTAAAATTAATAAAATCCATATAGGTATTAAATAAATGCCAAAACTTTCAAATGAATACAAAAAAAAAATCAAATTATGAAAAAAATGAATGTACGCCAATATCTCTCTCTCAGCTCTTTCACTTCATCAGCTTTCATGCAAACTTAAGACAAAATATGCAAAATATCAGAAATGGATCACTTTAAAGAGTTGATTAAGATATTAATTCTTGTATTGTTCTTTGTGTTTTAGTTTTACTGTAGCGCTTTGGGTTTAATAAAAGAGCATTACCCATAAAATGCATTATTATTACACTGAAATATGACACTTTTTGACTCTATGCAGTGTTTTGAAGTGCCTGTGTGATGACTGCCACCCTGTGACTGATCTGAGAACAGCAGGAAAACACTATGATCAAGTCATATCAGTATATTAAATAAGTCCTTTCATAATCGACTCATCCTCGGACCACTGTATAGATACACACTGACGGGAATAATTAACTGAGATCTGGATGTACAGTCATCACGCTTACTGGATCCTTGGACTTACAGACTGCCCCCCCAACATGCCCGTGCCCCACACATTAGAGTCTGCTTGAATTCCTTCACGTGATTGGTCCAGACGAGAGGTGACTCCTCCCATTTAGTGTTTCATTTGTGATCATCTGGACACTCGGAGCACCGGAAACATGTCAGCAGTGCAGCACAATAAGAGTGTTATGATGCACGTTATTACGAGCACATCTACTGTTTGATCAGACGAGCTGGACTCAATCAACCGCACAAGAAGAGAAACGGGACATTCCTTTAACGGATTTATTACACTATAACAGACGGAGACGTTTAAAAGTGCAGCACGGACAGACGAGACAAACGTTCACATGATCAACACAGCACGAAATAAACAATTCAAGTAATCAGTGCGGCCACTGCAAGGAATTCTGGGTCCTTTCATCACTCGTGTGTAAGGTGGCCTGGGGCGGGTCACGTGCGCCGATGAGCGGGTCTCATGCCCCGAGGGGTGGGTCTCGTGCCCAGAGGGGGCGGGTCACGTGCGCCGATGGGCGGGTCTCGTGCCCCGAGGGGGCGGGTCACGTGCCCGAGGGGCGGGTCACGTGCCCCGAGGGGCAGGTCACGAGCGCCGAGGTGGCGGGTCACAGTGCCGAGGGCGGGTCTCGTGCCCGAGGGGCGGGTCACGTGCCCGAGGGCGGGTCAAGTGCTCCGAAGGGCGGGTCAAGTGCTCCGAGGGGCGGGTCACATTAGGTGTTTTCAACTTCATGCAGCGCCATGCAGACCGATCGGCGGGTGACTTGAAGCAGTGTATGCCGGTTAAAAAATTTGTCCGACTTGAACCGACGCCGACACTGTCACGTGTGCACCCCCCCCCCAACTGCAAGCGGCTACTCTCGCCGATATGTCTGTGCGGCGCTGCATGAAGTCGAACACACCTATTCTCTGAGGGGCGGGTCTCGTGCCCCGAGGGGGCGGGTCTCGTGCTCCGAGGGGGCGGGTCTCGTGCTCCGAGGGGGCGGGTTTTGGGCGGGTCACATGTCCAGATGTGGAGATCTCAGTGACATCCCTCATCAACGACGCTCTCGTCTGAACGCAGGACTCACGGGTGGATCTGAGATTGTGGTTCTCTGCTCTGATATTCCTGCAGGATCTTCTCCAGCTGCTCTAAACACGGGCCGATCGCTGGCCTCGACACCGGAGCCATTTTGAACCTACAAATAAAAAACAAGGATCAGAACGAGTGAAAGCTCAGGGCTGCAGAATTCACCGAAATAAAACCCAAACTGCCATTTAGTTTAGTGCGATTATGAAATTACAAAGGCAGCGATTTTTTATGAATAAATATGTTCTGCGTGCTTCATAGTGAAGTGCGTCACTGAATAACAAGGAGCAAAAACCGAAACAAACAGGTAGAAAATAGATAAATATTTTGACAGAGAAAATAAATGAAGCTTTGATATATTTTCACAAACTCTCATAAAAGAATATTAAAGGATTTTAATTGTATTATATTAAAGGTCCTACATTTTCATTACCATTTAGATTAAATAGTGCAATTACCATAGCAATATTTATTAGATCATTCAAGGATTTAAAAACTAACACAATATCTAAAAATCTATTTTTGTTATTATTAATAAATATATCTGACTCACTTAAAGCAAATAAGCCAACAAGTTGTCTGAGATCTACGAAAAGCGCCATTAGTCTCCGATCGCGGCTAAAGGCAAGAAGTGTATTTACAATAGCTGGACCGAAGTAATAACCTTCCTTTATCTGTGAAAACTTCTAATTCTGTCTATGTGCTTAAAACTAGATTGAAATCTTATTTGTATAATAAAATAAATTGTATTAGTCATACAAAAATTTTTGGGCCAAATCATGCATCCGCCCAAACACACACACACACACACACACACACACACACAAAGTGAGAGCAGCATCACCTGCGCATCAGTGCTCGGGCTCTGCGCGCGGCGGGTCTGTGCTTCTGCAGCGCCGCGGTACAGAGCGCCGCTAGCGTGTCGTAGCAGTGCGCGCGCAGTGCATTATGGGTGCTGGTCTCCCACCGCGGGAGCTCACTGGCGTAGCGGCACGCGGCCTGAACGAACTCCAGCAGCTTCTCCCACTCAGCTTTCTGCAGAAGCAGACGTCCTCCGTCCTGACACGAGCGCTGCACACAAACACTTCATTAACTACAATCGCTCACCGCTTTACTCTACAGTCTGATAGTCGAAGACACGGGTTCGATTCAGTGTCGTGTGATTAAAAGCATGAATGTCAATTAAAATACTTTCTGCTTCGCCTCCAGTGCAGCTAATGAGCTGTATATAATACAGTAACATTTACACTAGCAGTCCACCGTTTGAATAATTACAGTCTCTTCTGCTCAACAAGACTGCATTAATATAATCAAATCAATAACTTAGAAATTATGAAATATTATTATAATGTAAAACAGCGGAATATGTGTTAAACTGTGATTTATTTCTGTATTTTCAGCATCATTACTCCAGTCTTCAGTGTCACGTGATCTTCAGAAATCAGTATAATATGAAACATTTCTGCTGCACAATATTTTTGTGGAAACTATCATCCAAAGGTTTGAAGGCACGTTAAAAATACTAACTTTTATTCATTAAGGACGCATTAAATTGTTTAAAAGTGTCATTTAAAATGTTACAAAAGATTCTATGTCTAATAAACGCTGTTCTTTTGAACTATTTATGCATCTGTGAATCCTGAAAAATACAATGTATCAAAACAAAGATATTGTGCGGCACGACATTGATAATAATCAGCATATTATTATGATTTCTGAAGATCATGTGACACTGAAGACTGGAGTAATGATGCTGAAAACACAGAAATAAATTACAGTTTAACACATAATCACATTTGAAATTGTAACAATTTTTTTTAAATACAGTATTTGATCATAAAAAGCAGCTTTGCTGACTTCTTCCCAAAAGATGAAAGGATCTGAAGCGTTTGCCCAGCAGTGCTTGAACACTGTAAGTGTACGAGGGGTTGGTTCTGACCGTGAAGGCCATCAGGTGTGGACGGGCTTTCCTGTAGCAGTGCGCGTCTCGGTTGGAGGCCAGGCGGGAGTATGGGATGGATCTGTAGACGCTGGTCTTCTTCTGATGCAGATCCTCTAGTAAGAGCTTCAGGTCAGACGTGAGCGAGCCGGACACCATCTGAACCGAGCAAACAAAGAGATTATTATATATATAGATATATTATAGATAGGGCTCTATGATTTGCACGATGCAGAAAACTCGGACGAAGTCTAATCATAAAAACGATTTACAGTTTAATGTCACGTAATGTGTCAAAGTTTGGATTAATTAATCATTACACTCAATCAAATGGGGATATGGACTAGTATCTGTAAATATTAAGCCGCAGAAGTGGATTTAAATATGAATCTTGCATATTCTGTGCGTGATTTCAGCGGCAACCCGTCAAAATAAAAGTCTAAATTCGCCGCGTATAATATAAACACAGAACTATTCACGGCAACCTGTCAAAATAAAACTCTAAACTAGTCTCGTATCATATACACACAGAACTATTCACGGCCACCCGTCAAAATAAAAGTCTAAACTAGCTTCGTATCATATACACACAGAACTATTCACGGCCACCCGTCAAAATAAAAGTCTAAACTAGCTTCGTATCATATACACACAGAACTATTCACGGCCACCCGTCAAAATAAAAGTCTAAACTAGCCTCGTATCATATACAAACAGAACTATTCACGACAACCCATCAAAATAAAAGACTAAACTAGCCTCGTATCATATACACACAGAACTATTCACGGCAACCCGTCAAAATAAAAGTCTAAACTAGCCTCGTATCACATACACACAGAACTATTCACGGCAACCCGTCAAAATAAAAGTCTAAACTAGCCTCGTATCATATACACACAGAACTATTCACGGCCACCCGTCAAAATAAAAGTCTAAACTAGCCTCGTATCATATACACACAGAACTATTCACAGCCACCCGTCAAAATAAAAGTCTAAACTAGCCTCAAATCATATACACACAGAACTATTCACGGCAACCCGTCAAAATAAAAGTCTAAACTAGCCTCATATCATATACACACAGAACTATTCACGGCAACCCGTCAAAATAAAAGTCTAAATTCGCCTCATATCATATACACACAGAACTATTCACGGCAACCCCTCAAAATAAAAGTCTAAACTAGCCTCGTATCATATACACACAGAACTATTCACGGCAACCCGTCAAAATAAAAGACTAAACTAGCCTCAAATCATATACACCCAGAACTATTCACGGCAACCCGTCAAAATAAAAGTCTAAACTAGCCTCGTATCATATACACACAGAACTATTCACGACAACCCGTCAAAATAAAAGTCTAAACTAGCCTCGTATCATATACACACAGAACTATTCACGGCAACCCGTCAAAATAAAAGTCTAAACTAGCCTCGTATCATATACACACAGAACTATTCACGGCAACCCGTCAAAATAAAAGTCTAAACTAGCCTCGTATCATATACACACAGAACTATCCACAACAACCCGTCAAAATAAAAGTCTAAATTCGCCTCATATCATATACACACAGAACTATTCACAGCAACCCGTCAAAATAAAAGTCTAAACTAGTCTCGTATCATATACACACAGAACTATTCACGGCCACCCGTCAAAATAAAAGTCTAAACTAGCCTCGTATCATATACACAGAACTATTCACGGCAACCCGTCAAAATAAAAGTCTAAACTAGTCTCGTATCATATACACAGAACTATTCACGGCCACCGTCAAACACACACACACACACACGCGCACACACACACACATGCGCGCGCACACACACGCACACGGTGCACACTATTCTGAGATAAATAATATTATTTAATTTCACAAGTGCAATAAGGTTCAATATTATGTTGGGAACTCACCTGCTCGGCGAGCAGAAGACTGTGGAGCAGCTGTTTGGAGACGGATGAGGTCTCGCTCGCTTCGTCTCCGGTCCGGCGTCTTCCTAAACCTGCGTCCACTTCAGAAACAGAAGAGCGACTGTGAGCGCTGACAACAACATACACACACGCTACGTTTCCATCCAAACATGTGCATTTAACTTATGCGCAAATCCTGAATATCGCATTAAACATTTGCGAATAAAGCGTTGTACACCTGCACTGTGGAGAGCATCCTGACCGGCTGTATCACCGCCTGGTTTGGAAACAGCACCGCTGGCAACCGCAGGGCTCTGCAAAGGGTCGTGCGAACTGCCCGCCACATTGTTGGAGGTGAGCTTCCCTCCCTCCAGGATATCTACACCAGGCGGTGTACAAGGAAAGCCCGGAGGATTATCAAAGACTCCAGCCACCCGTCCCACAGTCTGCTCTCTCTGTTGCCCTCAGGACGACGTTTCCGCAGCATCCGATCCCGCACTAGCCGACTGAGGGACAGCTTTTTCCCTCAGGCTATCAGGCTAATGAACAGTCAGAAATAACTCACCTACATCACACTCCCACTCACACAACATGCCATGCACTGCACTTTAACACAGTTCACCTGGACTACACGCACACACTGCACTAACACAACCTATCTGCTATCACTGGACACCATACAATGCACATCCACGACACTGCATATGAATAATCTGTTGCAGCTTTGCACAACCATCTGCTGCTCAACCAATCTGCTGTTAATTTATAATCTGTTGCACCTTCACATTATTACTATGTATAGACTACATAATGTATAGATAGTGTACATAATGTAGATGTGCCCATACGGTGTATAATGTGTAGTTGATAATTAAGTATGTCTTTATAGTACACTATTGGCGCTTTTCCACTGCATGGTACGGCATGGTACGGTACGGTACGGTTCACTTTTGGGGGGTTTTCCACTGGGTACTGTACCTGATACTTTTTTAGTACCACTTCGGTCGAGGTTCCATCGAGCCGTACCGTTACCAAAACGTGACGTGTAAACTCTGCTGATCACTGATTGGCCGGAGAAAATCGTCATTACTGCGTCACTGAACTTGCGACACGAGACCCTCCTCTACAGCCCTACCCGCTAGATTTAAATCAGCACCGCCAGCGAAGAATCGGACGCAACTTCTGTTTAAACAAACGCACATTTTTGCATCAACCAAAAAATAGCAGTGTCGTTGTCTGTTGAGGAAGTTCAGACGTTCCTCTCGTTGATAGCCGAGGAGCGGATCCAGCGAGAGCTTGATGGCGCGACGCCGAAGGAAAAAGCCTTATGTATAACGTTACTTTTGAACTTGCTATATTTACAGAGTATGTTTTCTGTTTATATTTTTACCTTTGTATCTGTGTTTTGCTTCAATTAAAAACAATCTGATCGAATAAGTGTACCTCCAGACTATATTAAATATGTATCATTGTATGAGCACGTAATGAACCTCTTGAAAAAGACAAATGATTAATGCCGCGATTATAAAAAACATCACATAAATAAAAAAAACAAGGGATACATTGTACATTTTTAAATATTCAAAAGTTTATTGATAATTCACTTTACAGAACACGCTGCATGAGTAGTTAACTAATGAAGTAACGCACCACACCTGCACGAACATCCCTGCTCTCCTCATCTACAACCCGTGTCACTGCCACCACAGTCTCTGCTGCTGGGGGTAAATCCCAAGCGTTCTCATAGACCTCTCCATTGTTGTTAAACACATCCCTGCCCTCCTCTACAGCCCGTGGCACTGTCACCACAGTCTCTGCTGCTGGGGGTAAATCACAAGCATTCTCATAGACCTCTCCATTGCTGTTAAACACATCCCTCTCCTCCTCTACAGCCCGTGACACTGTCACCACAGTCTCTGCTGCTGGGGGTAAATCACAAGCATTCTCATAGACCTCTCCATTGTTGTTAAACACATCCCTGCCCTCCTCTACAGCCCGTGACACTGTCACCACAGTCTCTGCTGCTGGGGGTAAATCACAAGCATTCTCATAGACCTCTCCATTGTTGTTAAAAACATCCACATGCCGAGAATGAAGAACACTATTCCGTCTCCTTTCTTTGTTGTGAGTTTGTTTGTGGCGCGTTTACGATGATGTCACGGCAGTAGAGGCGGCGCAATTATAACGACGCATGAATAATCCCGCCCACTCTATAGCGGTACTAAACTGCAGTGGAAATGCAAACCGACCCGAACAGAGCCGTACCGTACCGTACCAAGCCGTGCCGAACCGTACCATGCAGTGGAAAAGCGCCATATGTGTATTGAGTATATGTATGTGTATTTTGCACATTGTCTTCTGTACAGTCTGTAAATGTGTACTGTCCATATGTAAATTGTTGTTGTTGTTGTTTTTGCACTGTCTGGAGCACGCTCATAAGAATTTCACTCACCAAGGCACTTGTGCTGTGGTGATGTGACAATAAAAGTGATTTGTGATTTGTTTACATCCAACGAGTCAGAGAGAACAAAACCGTCACTTCCTGATAAACTAGCACTGAATACCACAAAGAAAAGTAGGAGAAGACACTTATTATAATAATTTTCATATAAGGTTGCACGTAAGAAGAGCAGACGAAACAAATGCGGTGATTGCTTTCGGAGGCGGATGCTGCTTAGTGCTGGCGATATGAGCAAAAAATCTTATCTCGGTATTTTTGGCTGGCTTGTGGTATACAGTATACATCTCTGTATTGTTTCATTTGTATCATTTATGCGCATCTTGGCATTTCCATCCAGCATGTTTTATGCGATATATCCCAAAACGCGCATAAAAATAGGTGTATGTAAACATAGCTACAGACACAGGATCGTACGGTTTACTCACACGCGTGTCCACGTCTCACACGTCTCGTTTCGACGGATAAGATATCCATGTAGGATCTTCTCAAGTGTCCTGTGAGGAATAAAGCTGAATTATGAAGCACTCTGCATGTGATTTAAAAGCTTTAGAAGAAGGAAAGTGGTGAAATAATGAAGTTAAATGACTTTAATCAATCAGACGTTTCATAAATTCACCACAATTCATCATTTTATGATTGTAAGCAGAAGCTGCGGCTTCATATCTTAGAGTTCAGACTCAAACAATCATATTTAATCAATACATTTAGTTGAATAATTAAGCTAGTGTATTTTTAAAGCTGCTTTCCAACAGAATTTGTCTGAATTTTGATTAAGTTTGCATCATTGTAAACAATCTGTATTGCATAAATCACTGTAGAAATAAATATGACTTTATTATATTGGCTCCACAAAGATCGTATAACAAACTATTAAACATCATAATATGAAAAATATCATTAAAAGTTCAGCATTAAGATCAAACAGCTTTTGGGGACTAACTAGTTGCATGTAACTAAATTACGTCATTTAATTATTAAATAAATGTAATCAGCTACAGAGTAAAAATGTGTCATTAAATTAGTTAATTATAAAAATGTTAGCGATTACAAACAGGGTTACATATGATTTTTATTATTCACACACACTCAAATACAGATTTAATTAATTAATTGCATTGAATTCTCTAAAATATGAGACACATACTTATTCCATAGGTATTGGGTTTATGCATATGCTTTATTTTTTTAAGATTAATTAATTTAGTTTTTTTCCAAGGTATTGTTTTGATTTCATAAACAGCGATTAAACTATTTCTTGTTATGGTTTTAAATCTGTATTTAATCTCAGAATGATCTCAAAGTCAGTCTGATTTTGTGGCGCTGTGCTTTAAAATTATATTATTATTATAATATAATATTATTAATAATAGTGATGAAGGATTCTGACAGTAATCAGTGTTGAGTTCTACCTTTACATGTTTGAAAACCACTTGAAACATTAGAAAAGTAATATAAAGTAATCCGTTACATTACTTTAATAGATAATTAAAGTAACGGTCGTTACACTACGTTATTTATTATATTTTAGATAGAGTTGTAATCTGCAGTCTAAGTAACCCCAGCTCTGCTCTGATCACATTTCTTCTGGGTTTTGGAGGTAACTATGATTATGATGGTCGTATGATTATGATTATGAATATCTCACCTGTGATTTTGGCCTGTGGTTCTGGGATCTCCATTAACACTGATCTCTGATCAGCATCATCTGCCATCTTTAACTCTTTCTTCTCCTCCCGCAGGAATCGCGCTTCAATGCCTCAGTTTTTCGATGTAAAACTCAAATAACCTTCAATAGCGCGGATTCAAATACTGATGAATATTAATAAATAAAAATAATAAAGAAGCAATCACGAAATTAACAAATAAACACTGATGAAGCACTGAGGGAAGTTTCTGTTTGGCGCCGAGAGCGCGCGCTCTATAGACCCCTTCACGGTATACGTCACAGAAGTTCGCAGTGCGCATGTCGGGGTCAGAACGTTCATTCCATCCCATTGTGTTAACCATAGAATTTCTCGTCAAGACAAAACTTAGGGCTGTGATGGTGGCAGATTTTTACCACCGCGGTGGTAATGGACCAACTACTACAGGTGGGCGGTGTTGTGATATATATATATATAATTCTGTAACGCAAAAATAAATAAATGAGTCTCAATCATTTATTAACAAACATACCTGTTTATTTTAGCACTTACGTCAGTCAACACTCAGCCTGCAAAACACTAAAATAAATATCAAATAAATAATACAGTTAAATAGGAAAGTAGCCTTAAATGATAAAGTTAAATACACCCGGTGTGTGACGTCACGTGCACTACCGCCGGTGACGCGGTTGTCACGGCCACCATCACAGCCCTAGACAAAATGCCTACTTGTTGCGTCGTGGACTGTGAAAATCGCACCAGTTCTGGAGTCAAGTTTTTCAGGATTCCTGCAGGATCTCATCCGTTTCAAAAAATAGACGACATCTGTGACTGCAAGCTATTAAACGGGCAGACTGGGACAATACTACGATCAAAGAGGCTCGTGTTGGTAGCGCTCACTTCATATCAGGAAACGTTAAAGTCATCCTTTATCATCCCTTTCTGTTTGCTTAAACTCGAAAGCCTGGATTGCATGAACAGTTTTCTGTACGTTAAGCTATGCAAGTTAATAGTGTTGTAAATGTCATGGACCTGTGTCATGCTACAGACGTAGCCAGCTGCTAGTAGTTAGCCGCAGGCTAGCGCCAACATTGTGCCAACAACGGTAGAGTTAAGCCATGATAAGTAAACTGTAGACTGATTTAATAGTTAGGTGAAGTTTGATATCTGGCATAAATTGTGACCTGTGGCATGCTACAGACTTAGCAGATCGCAGACTAGCTTTACATTAGCGTTTTCACTATGACAACAGTAGATCGTGTTGTAATCAATGTGTGCAATTATTTTTTGTAGGAGAGGCATAACTTGACTCCAGTAGTCCTGAATTTGTGCCCTCCTTGTTTGTGTACACAAAACAAAGCCAGACACCTAAGACAAAAATGGAAAGGTACAAATAATAATAAAAAAGTATCTTATCTATCTATAAGACTTGTCTGTTTCTCCTTGACACAATATGCCGGTCTATTAGCCGCGCCATTTTTCTGACCCCAAGCTGCGCGCGCACCCAACCTAGGCTTTCGATGTTTACAAACATTGAAGGGGTCTATTCATTCAGCCTGATCCCGCCCATATATTTTACCGGGTGGGCGGGGCTTCCATTCGTGCGCTCTGATTGGTTCTCTGCTGCGAGGAGTAACTCTGATTGGTTCACTGCTGTGAAGAGTGACTCTGATTGGTTGGACGTCAGCGCTGTGCTGTAGAAGCTCTGGATAGACTAAACAGTGAGTTTAAGGCCTTCATTAGAGTTTAATTTAATTGAACCCTCATATGGTCATTGTTTCCAGTTTACACTACTGGTATTCGGGGTCAATTTGTAAATACCGGGTCAAAGTTGTCAACTCTGCCTTTGCAGTGATTGTAGTCCAAGTGTGTGTGTGTGTGTGTGTGTGTGTGTGTGTGTGTGTGTGTGTGTGTGTGTGTGTGTGTGAGTGAGTGTCCGTGTGTATGTGTGTGTGTGTGTGTGTGTGTGTGAGTGAGTGTCCGTGAGTGTGTGTGTGTGTGTGTGTGTCATATTGACCCCAATTACCAGATCATAAAAATACATACCTTCCGAACAACCGAATCAAACCCAGTTTTTTATATGAATATAGATAGAAAATGTATTGACCCCAAGGACGGATTGAGGGTTAAATTCCACCTCCATTCAAAATCTATGTGCTAAAAAATAATTTAAAGCACTGTTAATCAATATTCATGTTTTAATCTGATGTGCAAGATATAAAAAGTATTTTATTAACATCCAGAAATGACTTCATAACATGACAAGCCAGTGCATCATTGCTCTATATAAGGAATCAAACCATAACACAGATTACTACCAAATTAATGAGTGCAATAATTACCTTTTGTCATGAAAAAACACTATAATAATTCAGTGTTCTTGAACCAGACTCCAGTAAAGTGTAGTATACTGTGTATATATCATAGCATCTACAACACTTTGTTAATGAGTGCTACAGCATACTATAATATTAGCTAATACACCGTTATTAATACTGTAGTTTTACTACAGTCAACCGTAGTGTATTGTTGTATAATATACACCCTATAGTTGTAGAAAACTTAGATTAGATATTTGTTATATTACTATTACCACAGCTACTGTAAAAAAGTACTTTACTATAGTATTTTTTCATGTGTGTTTATAAGAAAGAGCACCATAGAGTGAACGATGAGTGATGGATGGGCTTCATATAGTCTCATTACAGCACCAGAATTATTCAAATTAAACACAATACACATAAAAGTCTTTCCTCTGGGTCAAACTGCTGTGGACACACGCGTCACTCATGATTTGGTAGGCGGGTTCATCGTGTTGTTGTTAGACACACATTTCCCAGAGTGCATTGGGGTTTGGACGGCGCTGTTTGATCCTTTGGGTTTGGGAATCCTGGTCGGTCCAGGACGCCGGAATGATTCCAGAGGCATCTGTCAGGAGCCAAAGAGAAAGACATCGGTCAGATGGTGCATATAAACACTGGAGAATATGCTTGCTATTGTGTGCAGTTACTGACATAGATTATATAGATTAACCCTGTGTTTGCCATCAAATTGACCCACATTGGTTTCCATGCAACTTGCCAAAAATGGACACTATTAAAAAACACTAAAGACTCACGTAAAAATAAAAACCAAACGTTTAGCTGCACAGACGTTAAGTAGAGTCTTTTTGATATTATTTTATGTATTTTTCTCAAACCCTTTTAACATGGGTTTCTCAGTTTCTCTTCAGAACAGTCTAGTTATTGAGATCCAAAAACCAACATCCAAAAACAACCTTTGACAGTTTCTCAATTTTCAGCAAACTTTGAGTCAAGTACTTTATATTTTATAGGTTTTCTGGTTTTTATCTCATTCTTTGGTGTTTTTTTTATGTTGAATTTTGGCAAAGTGCTTGAAAACCAACGAGAGTCCATTTGACCCCAAAACCAACGCTGTAAAAAAATGTGTACCGCCTTTCCAAAACACATTTATGTGTCGAAACTTTGCATGTACATTCATGACCCTAAATGAGAAGTATGCACCAAATTTCAAGAATAAATAAATAGTTTAAATGGTATTTCAAGCTATTAACAAATCTAACGTGGGTCAATATGGCCAGAAACACAAAAGTCATAACAAAATGTGTACTGCCTTTCCAAAACACATTTATGTGTGGAAACTTTGCATGTACATTCATGACCCTACATGAGAAGTATGCACCAAATTTTAAGACTAAGTAAAAAGTTTAAACAGTATTTGAAGCAAATCAAATGCGAGTCGAACTGAGCCCAACACAACAGGTTTACACAGATGTGTGTGGTGCTGAGATGACCAGAAGATGGCGCTCTCAAACACAGCACAGATCTTGTAGGTATGGATAGATACACAAGGCTTCATGCTCTTAAACCAAAATGCTTAATGCGAGACACTGCAGGTGAATAGGGTAAAAAATAAACTAATAGCTATCGCCTTACTTACTTAGCTGATTGATTACATTGATAATTGCAAACATTTTTTGTATTACAAGTTTTCTAAAGTGTTAGGTTTAGATATGCAAATGAGTCATAATTTATTAATTTGCATACATTTTGAGTACAAAATTCTTAATTATGAGTCATATTTGAGTCAAAAGATCTCTTTTTTGTCACTCCATACTTCATAAAATGCTTAGAATGGACAGAAAACACTATGTTTTAAAAATGTGGGCGGGGGGGGTTAAAATGTTGTATATCAAGCAAATTATATATGAACAAATCCCTCTGTAAAAAACATCAGGATATAGACTATAGGAATAAAAATGTAAAGTTTGGTGTGTGTAAGTGCTGCTGGAGATTTATGGCTCCGTGTAGGAGGAAAAAATTATAATTTTTGAGAAAACGGACTTTAAAAATATGTATTTTAATTGAGAAATCTATTGACACAAATAGATAAAGTGCTATACAAGAAACATTTGAGAGTGTCTTTATGATATTTTCTTTCCTCTAATCTGAAAAAAAAACACTTTCTCAAAATTGCCCAAAATCTCAAACTTGACAGGTGCTTGTAAAACTGTGTTTTCCATTAAAAACCCTAATCAAGAAGGCGTCAAGAACAGAAGCTCTGACATGAGCCTGTGGAGGGAGACTGATGACTGTGTTTGAGACGCATGTTGTTTGTAAGCGAGAGTGTTTCTGCAGTCATCTGTGAGCGTCTCCTGGGGTTTGTGTGACGGATCTAATTCCTGCACAATCAGCACAAACGCTCTGCCGGAGAGTGACGTCAATGCAGGAGAACGCAGCTCCCTCTGCTGCACATCTGCATTACTCTATTAACGTAAAAAGTGTTCTGAGAACGTTTGGCTAATGTTCACGTTTAGTTATGAACAACACTATATCTCTCTGAACGTTCAAAACATGTCGTTTTTTAAATGTATTAAAAAAAATTATTGGTTATGTTGCAACGTCAAGTTAAACATTCGAATAGTGCTGATGCTTTGCTAGCAATACAAGAGCCACATATTAAAAATAGTACCACAATTTTCTGTGAACTCAGCGTGCAAGGATCTAGTGCTTTGTGCTGCGAGACGAACTGTGGATGAACTTGTCAGACGCCATTCTGGATTTTGGCGTACGCTTGTACGGTGGCTCTGAATTGTCAAATCACCTCCCAAAATGCTTGCTACGGATGCGAAAAACGCAAAAAAATGAATCCTGATCTGAATTTTTTTTATGTAGGATGAAAGTTTCAGAGTCTCAGAGTCACGCAACGTGAGGTCGTATTTATTTTTTAACATGCCAAAATTTCGGACTCTTAAAGGCTTCAAACGAAATTGAGGAATGAACTGATATGACGTAATTTCCCCCAAAATCAGGCCGAAACATAGTTCATTTTTAGTTCGAAACAGCTCACCAAAGCGAACTTTCTGGGGGAGTTAGTTTTGCCTCCCAAAGACCTTTGAGCTGCCATTGGTCCGCGGCGATTACGCAATCGGTGGGTGTGTTCTGGAGCTCCGCCTTCTTTGACACGAATTTTTTTTTCACGATTCGTTTCTCATTCAACAAAGACCAGGCAAGGCAACAACATCTCCAAGTCACTAGCAACATAAACACACTGTATTGAATAACTGAGCTGCCACAGATATATCCGCACCTGTACGATCGCTCGCGGAGAGACTTTAATTTAATTTAATTTATTTCCTAGAAAGAAATCGCAACGAAGTTTGGTGTCGGCAACCCGGAGTTATGCAAAAAGCGACGTAGAGAAACATCAGATGCAAGTTTTCCAAAGCCATGAAAAGAAAGAGTAAAGATATAAAGTTACACTATACTGCTACTGCTGTTCTTTCAATAAGCAAATTTAAAAGGTATACAGTAAATAAAATGCCATAACATGCAATAATAAACCTTTGTTTTTATTAAATTAAGACAACACATAAAATATAAAAATGTGTAATTTATCCAGTTTAACAAAAGACCTAGAAACAGCATCGTTGTTGTGTCTAAGGCATTCGCGCGAGCATCGCGACAAACGTTTATATTAATCTACAGCCCGCCTCCAGCAGCGCGGGGGGGTGTCGTAATGTTCAAAAACATTATACTGTTGCTCAGTCTTTTCAAACTTCTTTTTGCCCCCAAACGAAGAACGAAAACGAACTTTGTTTGACGTATAGACGGTTTGATCGCAGCGCACGCGCTCAGACCGAAGGTAACTTCCGGTCCGTGTTTGTATATCGGGCTGTTAGTGGCGCTGGCTACAAACACAGTTAAAGTGATGAGTAATGAAGTTGGGCTCAGGTTGTTGTGCTGTGGGATGTGTTTAACATACATTTATTTGAGGCGACCCGCCACAATATCAAAACTTTCCCAAAAGGCTTCATTGAATATACATGAGCACGTAATGAACGTTTAAAAATCAAAACGAGATATATCACTGTATTTCTGAAGGAACACTGTCTTGATGTCATCTTGCATGTTATATGTCTGATAAAGCAGCATTTGTAAGCTCAGTTTCTCTAACGCAAACCTCTAACGTTAACGTTATTTCTCCCGCTTTTAAGCACCTCCTGCTGGCGGAGAGTGAATTTGCATTTTTAATAAGTCCGTCCAAGTAGTTATCGTTGCATCTCAGTCCGTCTGATTCACGAAGCAAACCTATTTTGCTTGTTATAATAAATAATCGACTCCAGAGGGACTGTTCTCTATTTGGATGTCTACCGGAAGTTAAGTTAGGGCCACAAACACGCGTAGTAACGTTTGTTTATGTTGTTGCCGGTGAAACCGTCTATATCAAGGCCCTAAGAGCACCTGGTTTGCTGGGTTTGTTCTATTCTAAGATCCAGTCTGCCAGAATCAATGCAGTGACTTCTGCAGTGGATTTGGAGATGTCTTGCAGAGAACTTTCTAAACGGGCTCTCCAAAACCAAACGCAGGTTTACGTCACACATCAAAAATGTTCAAAAGTGGGTCACGCTGTGCTGTCGGCTCGGGTAACGCAGCAGAACCCCGTGCGGCTCGAGTCAGAGGGCACATAGATGCACATAATGACTGCTAATTAAAAGTGTGGTACGAGCGGGAGCGTCCCTGCAGCTGCTGTCACCATGGAAAATAAACAAGGCTTGTGTTTGGGCTTTGGAGAACTGCCTCCAAACAATCGAGTTCTGCACTCCCAGGAACATTTTTATTGTTTAACGCTTGCCTTCACACATGCTACTACGTGAGTTTCATAATCATTAACAAAAGCCTACGCTGGTTTATTGGTTTTAGCATGCTTAGGTTTGACTTTTGCATACTTGTCAGGTGAAAATTCACCTAAACCAACTTTAAGGCCAGTACACCACCGCTGGTTTAACTTCTTTTACAGGGTAATTATGTGTCTGGTTAGGTCTGTGTAAACATATACCAGTATCAGCCATCATCAAATCACATGAAAAGCACCTCTAAATGATTCCTCCAATCCCATCAGGCACCACACGTCGTTTGTGTTTCTTGGTAACGAGTAATCTCTATTGCATCGATTCAAGCTAAATGAGAGTGTGTGTGTGTTTGAGTGTGATTCACTAACTGGGCTGATGAGACATCGTCTCGCTTCATAATCACAGCTGTTCCCGAGCCCTCCATGAACGGTAGTTTGTTTAACCAGACGACCAGAGGATACACACTCCAGACGGCACAAATTCCAGCCTGAATCAATTTAACGCTTGATATAGTCCAAGCTCACGAGTGCTCACTCACTTTAGACATATGTGTTAGCCGATTCATTAAAAGGAATGTATCTATACCATGCTGTAATGTTACTGTGTTTAATAATATGCTACTGTCCAAAAACTCCATGCAAACCCATGCTTTAAGTTTCTATGCACTGCAGAGCTTTAATGTTGTTTTTCTTTGGAGTCAAATATCATGCTGCAGCGAACGGCCATGCATTTTCCATGATATCATTAGAGAAGACTGTAGATTGTCTCAGTGAGAGCGGATGATGGCGGTGTTTTGGACCGGGCCAGTTACTATGACATCAGACAATGAACTGAACTCATGCAGACATGTTCTCAACCTCTTCTTACCTGATGTGAGGCTCATTATATGAGCTGACTTGGTTAATTTATCCCAGAAACGTAACACTATGTCTTATTAGTGATTAAATGTTTTATGTTTAAATGTTTTTATACAAATTAAATCATGCAATCATAAACATCTCTCTGCTCTAATGTGCACGTGCATCTCATCAGAACTACAGTACCTAAAATAATAATAAATAAGGCTATTTTTAACATTCTCATTTTAATTAAAAACAGAAACATAAAATGTGAGTGGAAAATGGAAAATAAACCAAAAATACAATTGTACATCAATCAGTGAACTTTAATGGTACAAGATCATTTTCTATCTTTCAAAAACAGTAAGTGCACTTAACCTCAAAATGAAGTGAAAAAGCACAAATGCTCGTGTTCTCGTTATGTGTCGTTTTCTCTGCTTTCGTTTTACAATATCGTGCACATAAACATCTCATTAGTAATCAAACAGAAACAAACCAACAGCAGACACTACAGTTGCACTGGTTAGCCGCTACTGCGGTCAGATCTGAGGATCTGGAGTGGGTCACGGTGCCAGGGGTCGACGGCTGAGGAGATCAGGGGAGGGTCACTAATCAAACACTAGTCAGTCTGGGTCAGTCACAGATATTACTTACTGTAATTTGTGAGGGTCGTGAGATCGGACTGGATGTGGGCTTTATCACGATGCTGCTTGTGATTTTGTTGTTGCCTTTGGCTGGAGTGCCGTTGGTTAGCACTGGACTCCTTTGCTCTGGCCCGAGGGAGTAATAGGGGATAGATTTGGCTGTGGTGCTTACGGCTTGAATGTAGGGGCTCCCTAAGTGAATATGGATTTTGTTGTCGTCAGTGGTAATGACATTTGGACTTGAGCTGTTGGACCTCTGCAGTTGCCAGCTGTTCTGCCTTTCCGGGCTCACGCGGAAAACCGTATGACCTCCCACAAGCTCCGCCGGCTCCGACCGGTCAGGGCTTCCGGTGGTAACGGACACGATCTGAATGGGCGACATGGCTCGGTCCGGGGTCACCGATCCGCAGGACTCAGAAGCTAGAGTTTGCGAATAGGCTGCTATGGTGAGCGGTGACATGGAGCGATTGGGCGTGCCTGGGCTGCATGGACTCTCCGGAGGAGGAGGAGAACCCTTGGGCTTGTTGGAAGGTGAGATTGGTGAGTTCTGGAGGATCATGATGCGCTGTTTTGGAGGGGCGCCGCTTGTCGGGATGACCGCTGTGCTTGTATAGGACTGGGCGTTCTCTGTGGTGGGACTTGTGATCTCGAGAGTTGCCATGTTGTGCCCATGGTCAGGGGTCACTTTGATATGAAGCGGTTGTCCAGGACTATGTGCAAGGAACACGTCTCCCTGTTGAACAGGATTACCGTTCTGTCTCGCTGACATCTTTCCATTTATTGGATGCTGACTTTCTCGAGGCTTAAGAAAAGGGCCTCTGACTCTTCTCATGTTGTTGTTGAGATTGTTAATGAGTGATGGACTGCATTTCGTGAGGTTGATCTCATTGTAATTAACCTCGTCCTCTGGATCGCTCTCCACGTATAGCTTGCCGTTGACCAGGGCGCGTTCTAGTGGTGCAAGGTTCTTGTAATTTGGTGACAGGCTGTCTGTTGGGTCTGTCTGCACCTCCTTTGTGGAGACTTGGAGATCCGAGAAACGTCTTCCGTTCATGCCTGGCCTTAGACTCTTACTGAAGCGGCGGTATCTCTCGAGTTCACGTGTAAGGCTCTCCATCTCTCTTCCCAGCTCTTTGTTCCTGACCTCTTGCTGGGTGAGTTTTCTCTGTAGGGTCGTGTGGTCTGTTTTGAAGCGGCAGATGGATTCCTCTGTGCCCATGTACTCGTGGATCTTCTCTTTGAGGGCTTCGACCTCTCTAGTGAGATGGCTGGATTTGGCCTCTTCCTCTTTCAGACGCTTGTAGAGGATATGCTCCTGGTTGGATTCCTCTTTCTCAGCCAACTGGTACTTGGACAGTTCCTTCCTAGAGATCTCCAGCTCTTCCATCAGGACTTTAGCTCGTTCCTGTTCATTGGAATATCTCTTTTCCAGGGATTCAAACTCATCTTCAGTCTTCAAAAGATCACCCTCAACTGCCGTCATCTCCTTTAACGTCCTCCTGAGGCGTTCCACTTCTTGGGTCAAATCTTTCACTTTGTTGTCTTCTTGTTGGTAGCGGTAAGGAACTGGGCTCTTTGTGTGCTCCTCTTTGGCCTTGTTCCTCAATAATTCTCGTTCCACTGCTTCCAGTGACTGAAGCCGCTTTTTCATCATGCTGACCTTGGACTGAAGGTCAGTGTTTTTCTCTTCCTCCGCTTTCAGCTTAGCTTTGAGCTCGTCCCTCTCTCTAGTGGCAATGCACATCTTCTCCTCCACTTCGCCCTTTGACCGCAGAGCTCTCTTGCTCTCTTCAATCAGTTTTTCAGTGACAGTGTTGACTTTGTCTTGTTCTGCCTGCAGTTTGCCAGTGCTGTTTTGCACTTTGTCCTCCATCAGCTTTAACTTTTCGGCCATGCCTTTTCTCTCATCCACTAACATGACTGTCAGTGTTTTCAGTTTTGTCAGATCCTCTTTCAGCGCCAGCTCCGTCTTCTCCAAATGAACCTCAGCAGCTTCAAGCTCTTTGATTCTGACTCTCAGCACATCTAGTTCATTGGACATGTGTTTAGTCATGGTCCGCTCTTTCTCTAGGTTGCTTTTCAGTGAATTACACTCCTGCTTACTCTTCCCAAAGGCGTCTTCTAGCTTTTCAAGTTCCATGATTCTGTGATTCAGCTTGTCCACCTCTCCTTTTAAGCTACAGCTCTGGCTCGACTCCTTCTCCAGCTTTCTGTTGAGGTCTCTGCACATCTCCTCCATCTTGATCAGCTCCTCATCCTTCCCCTCCATTTCGAGCACTCGTTTCCTTAACTCCTCCACCTCCGTCATTAGGCTGGAGTTGCCGCACTCCCCTCGGCTGATCTTATCCCGCAGCTCCAGCAGTTCTTCCTCCGCTCTGTGCAGGGTCTTGTTGGTTTCTCCCAGCTCATCTAACTGCCGGCTGAGTGTGGAGAGCTTCTGCCGCAGCTGTCTGTTCTGGGCATCTTCATTGGTCAGTTTAGCAGTCATGGCTTCCTGCTCTTGGTGAAAATGGCAGGCCTGGTTGCGTAACTCCTCCTCCAAGCGAAGGACTTTGTTCTCCTCTTCTTGCAACCGGGATTGTGCGGAGCTCAAGCTCCTCTTGAGCCTGAGTGGCCGTATTCTGGAGTTCCTGGACCTTCGTTGTTTGTTGGGTCAGCTGCTCGGCGAGCCGCTGCTGTTCATCGACCACTAGCAGGGCGAAAGACTTTAGCTTGGTCAGCTCGTCCTTCAGATTTGTGACTTTCTTATTGTTCTCTTCTTCCTTTCTCTCCTGGTGGGTCTTTTCTTGATCAATGAGTAGCTTCAGTCTGGGAAGAGAGAAGAACATATGAAAGTTAATATGAGATCTGGAAATTTTCAAAACATGACAATTTATTTTGCACAGACCTCAATTTTGCATAGACTTTAGAAACATTTGGGCTTAAAGTGAAAGTACTGGTATTCAACTTGGAACCTTCATGTCTATGTTTGTCCATGCCGTATGAGGACAAATGAAGGAAATTAAAAACCTGTTGACTAAAAGTGGGGAAGTGTGTGTTCCAGAGGTACTAATTCGGGCAAAAAGTGGGGTCATGGGGGCTGGCACGAATTTCCCTGCTCCCAAATGCCGTCAGCGGTGGAGGGTGTTTTGACTACTAGACGCAGCTGCCAACCTACACTACAGAAGCCACATTAGAGTGGAAATGGAAAAAGTCTCTTAATAAGGGGGTTCCTCTGTCTCTCCCCCCACACCCATGAACACCACCACCTTCCCTCAGTGGTTTTATATTTTAAGGAATTCCCCCTCCTCCAAAGGCCATTACTGGCTATGTAAACAAAACCTCTTTCAGAGGCTCCTAACCAGCAGTGGACAAGGATGATGTCAGCGGTACGAGGCGTATGAAACCACCTCATCCAGAAATGTGTCTACATGCCTCCATTTGTGTGGCACTCATACATGGCTTTAGCCATTCAAAGGTAATGGAAAATAGGGTTGAGAAAAAAATATTTAGATGAAAATAACAGAGGATAGATAAAATATGACCCTGGAGCACAAAAGCAGTCATAAGCAGTACAGGTATATTTGTAGCAATAACCAAAAATTAATTGCATGGGTCAAAATTATCGATTTTTATTTTATGCCAAAATATATTCCATAAATATATTTTGTGAATTTTCTACCATAAATATATCAAAAATTAATTTCTGAGTAGTATTATGCATTGCTTGGGACTTAATTTAAACAACTTTAAAGGTGATTTTCTCAATATTTTGATTTTTTTGCACCCTCAGATTCCAGATTTTCAATTATTGTCCAAAC
>CM049835.1:27575080-27597580 GCA_027422435.1 Schizopygopsis pylzovi | reverse complement strand
CACACTTAAGCACTCACACTCTTTTACACACTCCCTCACTTACACACTTGGACTCTCTCACACACTTAAGCATTCACACTCTTTTACACACTCACTCTCTCACACACTTAAGCAATTGCACTCTTTTACACACTCACTCTCTCACACACTTACATATTCAGACTCTCTCACACACTTATGCAATTACACTCTCTTACACACTCTCTCGCACACTCACACTCACATATTTGGACTGTCTCGCACACTTATGCACTCACACTCTCTTACACACTCTCTCGCACACTCACATACTCGGACTCTCTCACACACTCATATATTCAGACTCTCTAACACACTTATGTACTCACACTCTCTTACACACACACTTTATCGCACACTTACACACTCGAACTCTCTCACACACTTATGCGCTCACACTATCTTACATACTCACTCTCTTGCACACTCACACTCACATATTTGGACTGTCTCGCACATTTATGCACTCACACTATCTTACACACTCACTCTCTCGCACACTCACAATCACATATTTGGACTGTCTCGCACACTTATGCACTCACACTCTCTTACACACTCTCTCACACACTCACATACTCAGACTCTCTCACACACTCACATTTTCAGACTCTCTCACACACTTATGCACTCACATTCTCTTACACACTCACTCTCTCGCACACTTAAACACTCGGACTCTCTCACACTTATGCACTCACACTCTCTTATACACTCACTCTCTTGCACACTCACATATTCAGACTCTCTCACACACTTATGCACTCACACTCTCTTACACACTCTCTCACACACTCACATACTCGGACTCTCTCACACACTCACATATTTGGACTGTCTCACACACTTATGCACTCGCACTATCTTACACACTCACTCTCTCGCACTCACTCACATATTTGGACTGTCTCGCACACTTATACACTCACATACTCTGACTCTCTCACACACTCACATATTCAGACTCTCTCACACACTTATGCACTCACACACTCGGACTCTCGCACACACTCACATACTCAGACTGTCTCACACTCTCATGCACTCCCACTCTCTTGTGCACACTCTCTCTCACACACACACACACACACTCACACTCACTCTAACTCACTCTATCATCTGGAAGTCATCTGAAGGCCTCGGCTCTGATTGCAGAAGTTTCAGGGCAACACAAACACATTGTCCACTGCTTGTGCAACATCCTCAATCCTCCACAAAAACAACACAGATTCCTTAATTTAGAATCACAATCAGTGTGTCTAAGAGAGCGTGTGTGAGCCACATGTGTGTAAGATCAGTGAACGATGACGCAACGCTCACATCTGCTGTCAGGAGAGCTGAATTTATGCAACATCTCCAGATGAAGCTTCAGTGAAACAAACCCATCACGACACATTCATCTCACAAACATTAAACATTATCAAGTGACTTTCTAGCAGCTTCCTGTTTAAACTCTTTACCAACAAATGAGTAACTTACAACCACAGTAAGAACAGGCGTCACCGCATTGTAATGCTTTCTGAAATTCGTCCAGTCTCTATACTGATACTTTTATGAATCACAATCAAAGAATCTCCTATATTTTCCAACACTGTCACTCAAATGACTGCTTGTTTGTTTTTTTAGGGTTAGGGTTAGGGTTAAATACTTTTTGAGGATTGCTTACTCTCGCATAGAACACAAGTGAATAATATTCATATTGTATCAGCATGAAAGTAAAATTCATCATCTGTTTTGTAAATACATGTTATAGATCTAATTGTGAATAATTCATTAATGGTTGCTTCAGTTCGACAACAGATGCTATTTCCATTTACTTAGACATGTGCACTGATATATCTGCTACACAAAATAAATACAATATAGCTAGTTATAAAATCACAAGATCATTTATACCATTCTTATATTTAATCATTTATAACGGCGCTATGATACAGCACTTACAGGCATAACAGCATGACTTTGAAAAGCATATGAACTGCATTACAAATACATTTGGCTTGATCTGACAAACAATCAGTCCATAAAGATGAGAATGAGATACTGAGGTTTCTCTAAACGTCTGTACAACCAAAGTGTGCAGTTCACCATGAAAAAAAACACACAGCTGCGGTTAAATCAAGTAAACTACACATAAACACTGCTGGTTTTGTAATATCAATACAGAGATACAATAAATCAAAACGTGAGGAAAATCAAACATGCTCAAGCAACTAAGTTTATCATTTCTGGTGCACATGAGATCGTGCACAGCTGATTGTGTGTCTTTGATTCGAGTGTGTGTGTGTGTGTGTGTGTGTGTGTGTGTGTGTGTGTGTGTGGAGAGAACCGGTATATATGGTTTATGAGGACACAAATCTGTATAATTACATGGGTATTACAACATGAAGGTGGTTTATGAGGACACTGCCTATGTCCCCATAAACCAAAAGGCTTAAAAAACATACTAAATGGTGTTTTCTTTGAAAATCAAAAAATGCACAAAGTTTCCTGTGAGGGCTAAGTTTAGGTGTAGGGCAATAGCACATACAGTTTGTACAGTATAAAAACCATTACGCCAATGGAGTCCCCGTAAACCACATATGCCAGACTGTGTGTGCATGTGTGTGTGTGTGTGTTTGCCTGTGTGTCCATCTGTCTATCTCTCCTCAGTCACTTTTAAATCACATTCCTCAGTAAAACATAATGACATATTCATGAAGGAACTCATACTGGCCTCTGCTGAGAGATAATTTTTTTCAGATGCTCGCACACACACAGACACAGACACAGACACAGACACACACGACACACACACACACACACACACACACACACACACAGACACAACACACACACACACACACACACACACAGACACACACACACACACACACACACACACACACACAGTGATTTCATCAGACTGTCTGAATGTTACCGGAGATCCAAACAGATTTTGATGAATTTACATCCATTATTCATTATAACTCAGAGTGAGACGCTTTGGCTTTAGCTGCTTGTCATTCGTCTGTAAGGAAACTCATGTTCTGCTCATCATCTGAAGGACGAGGAGATGTTGTAATGTGTTCATTACCCATGAGTCCTGCAGAGCTCAACCTGAGAGCCAATCACAACGAGGCAGCCTGAGGTCAAAGGTCATGTGTGTGTGTGTGTGTGTGTGTGTGTGTGTGTGTGTGTGTGTGTGTGTGTGTGTGTGTGTGTTGCTGTGTGTGTCTGTGTTTATCTGGGAATGTCCTGTGTAATGTCTTGCGTCCAGTGTAAGTTTGATATTAGTGGAGTTTGTGATTATAATGAACTCTAATCTATTTTAAAAAATGACAGAATCTTAAACCAGATCTGTTCACTGCGGATTCAGTTCATCCGTTCCAGCTGTAAACAAACATTTGTGTTTCAAATTAGAAACTGAACAACTCTGTACTGGAACGACAGTCAAAACAGCCAGCGGTGATTTCACACACACACACACACACACACACACACACACACACACACACACACTCCTGCGCAGTGAGATCATCAGCTCATATGGGTTCAGTTATGATGTCATTCTTCTCAGGTAATCAGCTGCAGGCCACGAGAAACATATAAACATCTGGCTGTTTCTTTAAACACACACTAGCACACACACACGTGCACACACACATACGCGTACATACACACACACACACACACACACACACACACACGACACACACACACACACACACACACACACGCATACAGTAAGCAGTAATTGTTCATTTGTTAATAACTAGTCTCTCATCTTCAGTCTGAAAACACAGAAATCCTCCAAACTGAAGTCAAGTGTAAACTTATTAAAACTATAAGACTTTTAAAGCCTTTCAAGTGTATGTAAATCTCTTTATATAAAGGTTTTAATAAATAACATTATTACTTAATAACTGTTATATCTTTATATTATGTATTTGATCCTCAAACGCTCTTATTTGATCCTGCAAATGCAAATAATGTTTGATCTTTAAAGTTTGAATCTCTTAGTAGCTACAGTTATGTAACTTTATCTGCATATTTACCGTTTCAAATCACATGAGCCCTTATTTTATTCACAATAGAACATAGAGAACATAACAAATGTTAAAAATTAGAAATTTTACACTTTTATCCACTAAATGAGCTCATTTCAAATTCGATGCCTGCTACAGGTCTCAAAAAAGTTGTCACGGGGGCAACAAAGGGCTGAAAAAGCCAGAAATGTTGAAAAGATTCAGCTGGGAGAACATCTAGCAACTAATTAAGTTAATTGACATCAGGTCTGTAACATAAAAGGGATGTCTTAGAGAGGCAGAGTCTCTCAGAAGTAAAGATGGGCAGAGGCTCTCCAATCTGTGAAAGAGTGCGTAAAAATATTGTGGAATACTTTAAAAGCATTGTTCCTCAATGTCAAATTGCAAAGGCTTTGCAAATCTCATCATCTACAGAGCATAACATCATCAAAAGATTCAGAGAAACTAGAGAAATCTCTGTGTGTAAGGGACAAGGCTGAAGACCTTTGTTGGATGCCCGTGGTCTTCGGGCCCTCAGACGACACTGTATCACTCATCGGCATCACTCTGTCATTGACATTACTAAATGGGCTCAGGAATACTTCCAGAAACCACTGTCGGTAAACAGTCCGCCATGCCATCTGCAGATGCCAACTAAAGCTCTATCATGCAGAAAGGAAGGCATATCGTGTCCTGTGGGCCAAGGATAATTTAAAATGTTTCAAAGTGGAGAAGTGTTCTACGGTCAGACGAAGTCCAAATGTGACATTCTGGTTGGAAATCACAGACTCCGTGTCCTCCATGTTAAAGAGGAGGGAGACCTTCCAGCGTGTTATCAGCGTTCAGGTCAAAAGCCAGCATCTCTGAAGGTGTGGGGGTGCATAAGTGCATACGGTATGGGCAGCTTGCATGTTTTGGAAGGCACTATGAATGCTGAAAGTTATATAAAGGTTTTAGAGCAACATATGCACCCCTCCAGAGGATGTGTATTTCAGCAGGACGATGCAAAACAACATACTGCAGCTATTACAACAGCATGACTTCGTAGTAGAAGAGTCCGGTGCTGAATTGGCCTGCAGTCCAGATCTTTCACCTATAGAGAACATTTGGTGCATCATTAAACGAAAAACACGTCAAAGACGACCACAAACTCTTCAGCAGCTGCAAACCTTTATCAGGCAAGAATGGGACCAAATTCCAAAACTCCAGAAACTCATAACCTCGATGCCCAGACGTCTTCAAACGGTTTTGAAAAGAAGAGGAGATGCTACACCATAGTAAACATGCCCCCCCCCCCCCGTCCTAACTATTTTGAGACCTGTAGCAGGCATCAAATTTGAAATGAGCTCATTTTGTGCTTAAAATTGTCAAATTTTAACATTTGTTATGTTATCTATGCTCTATTGTGAATAAAATATTGTCTTGTGATTTGAAATTAATTTAGTTTTCATTTTATTCAAATTTAAAAAACGTCCCAACATTTCCGAAATTCGGGTTGTAGTAAATCGTTAATATAGTAAATGTTGTTTATATAGTCACAAAATATAACTTATATAATCATCCATCTCTAATCTGATAAATGCAACTCTCCTGCTCTTCAGCTCAAATCCAGCAGACAGCTTCATGATAATTATACCAACAAACCAGCAGTGACATCACGTCTGCTCCATCTGACACATGAAGAACAGAAGCTTCATTGATCACAACGGGAGAAATCTGGACGAGAGACGAGTCGTTTGTTTAAATGCCTCGCCGCCGGCTGGTTTTGACCCGAGCGCAGAAGAACAAGAGGCTGTTCTGTTCTGAGGTGTTTCTGAGTCTTTCATCCTTCAGAGAGCTTCTACAGATCCTCTAAACATCAGTAAACTCATCTGCTGTCTGAAACGCCTTGTATAATCCACGGACTGGAGTGTGTTTATGATGCTTTCATCTCTGAACGCGTGTTTGAACACAGACGCGTGACTCAGCAGATCACACTTACATCAGAACAAGCAACGTGTGTGGGTGACACATTTCTACAAACCTGATGAAGACACAAACTCATCCTAATCTCAGACGACCTGAGGGTGAGCACATTTACAGCTAATCTTCATCTTTGGGAGAACAATTCCTTCAAACACAAAAAACAGCTAAATTTTCTAAAATCAAGATTAGGTTATAGATGTTGTTTTGCATGCTGTCAAACACAACAGGCCATGACACTCCAATGCTCTTTTTCTTGTCTTTCTTGATCAAATATATCAAGTCTACAGTCCTGAGAAGGTTTTGATACTCAGACACTGGGTTTTGGGTTTTTGAGCTGAACTTGTGAAACTCGCGTCGGCTCAACAGTGAGAAGAGCGTTTCGCTCCTCCAGATGATTCGAATTACATTTCTACAGGAGCTTCCAAGAAACGTCGTGAGCCCATAAACCTTGTGACGGTTCGATTTTGCACAATGTCTGTCGGTCTGTGAAACAGCGCCTGAAAAACCAACACTCACATGGAAAGATAAACTCACAAACTAAAGCCATTCACAGGAACACGACCGCTGGAGACTCAACCGATCATTGATTATTGATTGGCTTGTGCCTTATCAGCAGCAAAGGCTATATTACTGGTGTTGTAGAAGTTTTGAAAATCTGGAATCTGAGGGTGCAAAAAAATCAAAATATTGCGAAAATCATCTTTAAAGTTGTTCAAATGAAGTTCTTAGCAATGCATATTACTAATCAATAATTAAGTTTTGATATATTTACGGTAGGAATATCTTCATGGAACATGATCTTAATATCTAATGATTTTTGGAATAAAATAAAAATGTATAATTGTGACCCATACAATGTATTGTTGGCTATTTCTACAAATATAGCTGTGCTGCTTATGACTGCTTCTGTGCTCCAGGGACACAAATTAACCATGAAAACGTTTAGGATTTTTTTTCCAAAAATATTTAATATTTTATGTTAGTAATCAAAAAAGCAAATAATCCGATAAGCTGCAATGACATGGACCTTCAGGTTTTAACAGTGAAATCTGTTTATTTTTCAATTATGCTTTTATAACTTTTATATAGTTTTTAGAATTTTTGTGTTTTTTTCATATTTTTCCATTTTATTCGATTTGTTATTTTACATTATTTACGTTAAAACATTCATTACAATATATATATATATATATATATATCAGCCGCGATTTCTTTAAGACTGCAAGGGAAGCTCAGCTTCCCCTATAATTGTCAAAAAATGAATGGTCAAATATATGTACTATTATGTTAACATTTTATTGACTAAAAATGCGTTAAACACGTTCATCTCGAACGAAAACAATTTCGTTCAGAATCAGCTACTTAGGTCGGCTGACTCGATTTCCTTCTCATTCATTCCCGTAGCGTACAGTGCATTACTCTGTTGAAGCCCAGCGTCCATTGACTTCAATGGGGCTGCTTTAAACAGTTTTTTTCAGTGCTTAGAAACAAGACGGTCATTGGATAATGCTGCGATTATGTCCCGCCCACGGACGCTCAGCGTCTCTGGGATGAATGGAGGAGTGGGCTGGCCCGGACTCCGAGCGTCTGCGTGATGATTGGAGGGTCTGTCATCTCTTTTTAATCCACTTTTATGTCCTAAAACGCTCGTTTTTTGGGGTCGACAGCTTATAAAAACGTATTTATTGTTTTTTTTTTAGCTTGTTTGCTATACACATTGTCACATATCAGCTTTTAGACTTTTTTTTTTTATATATAAATAAATGACAAGGAGGCGGCAGCTTCTCGCAATGCAAAGAGACGGTTGGTGTGGGCGTGGGCGTGGTCTTCAGATTATGACGCGTATCACTCTGTGTCTCCATTTCCAACTCAGTCCCATCGCGGATTTTGCATGTGTAGTCGAAAGACAAACTGCTGCAACCTTCATCGTATATTTCACACCACATTCATTGTTTCAGTTTAACATAATTCCCACATTTCCTCCCGTTGAGTTAAATATATATATATATATATATATTAGATCGTTTGTTCATTAATTCATATAGTCTGAACTAGCCAGCTAGCAAACTGCACAGCAGGTGTAGAAAGGAGCTTCTCCTGTTTAAAGCGGCTCAAGTCCTACACCCGTAACACAATGGGCCAAGGCCGTTTAAGCAGCCTAGCTCTGCTGGCCATTGAGAGGACACTGGTCAAGTCACTGGAAAAGACGCCTAGTTGGTACGACAGGGTTACAGAGCATTTTCTTGAAAAGGAACGTAGGGCAGAATTTACATATAAATAAATGGACAATTTTTATGATTTAGGCCGAAAATGAGCTTCCCCTCTTTAAAAGATCAGCAGCCGCCACTGATATATATATATATATACACACAATTAAAAATACTTTTCAAAGTTGTAAACAAAACCAAATTATTGAAGTTTTACAAGTAAATTCTATTTCAGTGTTTTAACTTCAACATTTTATGAATTCAATGTGTTACATGCTGTTTCTTTGCCATTATTTGTGAAATATTTTAGTTCAAGCTGTTTCAGCTAACAAAATCGCTTGGGAATCTCATTCATTAAAAACACAATTAATGCACACATTCAGAAAATAAACTATGTAATGTCTGTTTGGGGTCAGTTCTATAATCTATTATATTCTTCAGTGCTGTTTTTATGTCTTTCAGCCGAACACATTCCTGTCAGTACTCATGGGCTCGGCATACAGTTAATCATAGTCTATGATTAATCAATTAAGCCTTCTTTAATCATCACAACTTGCCTAAAATAAAATCTATAGATATGAAACGGTTCAAGCACGCTATTATGTTTAAACGTTAAACCTATATATATATGAGCGCTGTAGAGAGTAGGGGTGTGCGATATTGAAAAAAAATTATATCTCGATATTTTTGGGGATTTTTTCGATAACGATAATTAAACGATATTTTGCCAAGTGTGTTATTGTGCTGATATCTGAATACCATGCACAGCTGCAGTTTATGATATTCTTCATATTCTGTGTGCTCAGTTCACATCAGTGATTCATTAATATTTTCATTTAAGTTTAAATTAGATTTTTACCTTTTAATAAAGCCATTTTGTTTCTAAAAGTGTACATCTTTTGAGTCAAATTGTACATTTTAATCAGTCAATTAAGATAATACACATTTAGGCCATTTTAAACAAAACATTGAATACTTATATTTAAAATTATTTTTAAAACGAAAATAGACTTTAAATGTGAAATTAAATCGCCAGTAGGTGGCAGCACGTCACTGTTAACAAGTGAGTCACTGCGACTGAACCGAATCATTTAAACGAATGATTAATTCAGGAACGAATCACTCTCATGTTACTCAGAGACGCAAAACTAGAATTATTTTTTTGTCTGCGAAATGGAGCAAAAACAGGCAATATGGTGTCTAAAACGTAAGTATCTTAATATTAACTTATTGTTTATTGAACTGTTGTATAAAATCAATATCACATTTGTAATCATGCTTATTTTTGAAGAAAAAAAACGGCACTCTTTGTGTGATTTTAACTATGTGAAACTAACGTAAATATATACATTTTCTGCCCCCATATCTTGAATTTTGTGATCATTCTTAATGCATTTTAATACTGAATCATGCAGTGAAAGAATGCGCACGTGCACTGTTTAACCGCTTCATTAATCACCGTGTAATGTTAGGCTAATGTATGCGTGCACTCTGTCAGCCGTTTTGTTTGGTTTTTGCAAAATACTCGATATTGTAAAATTGCACATCATTAAAACAACAATTACAATAATATCGCAAACAATATATATCGCACACCCCTAGTGGAGAGTGGAAGCTAAAGCACGCTTTGCAGGACACGGAGGCGCCGACGTGATCACTTGCATTTTTTTCAGTCGATACGCCATTATGTTTGCTCATAAGTGTGAGAGTAATACATAATTCGAAACTGTAAAGGCTCTACATTTATTTGTGTGCAACAAACGTTGTGCTTTTATAAAATAAAGAAAACTAACATGATGCGCTTTGCACAAAAATGAACCTAAACTTAGCGAACACATGCCTCACAGACATGATACATACATCTATAGAAAGTTTTAAATGACTACTTAATGAAATAAAACAAATAAAACAAAAACTCTTTCATCATAATCATAATCCATAAAGATGCATTTCTCTCTAAAGGCACGTCTAATGAGGAGACGGCGAGTCAGGATCGGCAACTTCATCCTTTTTTTTCATCACTAATTGATGGATGTCTAAAATATACAAATAAGGAGAAGCCGAAAACAGGCCTGAGGCCCGGCCCGCGTCTGAGCTATGACGTGAAAATTGGCCCGAAGCCCGGTTCTAAGGGCGTTGAAAAGTCTGGGCCTGGGCTGAAATTCAGCGCTCTAATTCCCAGTCAATGCACGAGCCGATCAAACGTAAGTAAGTGATTTTGGATAGAAGCAGGGAAGTAACTGTGAGCGAGGCTTCGGTTCCTCTCTGAACTGAACTCAGTCAGCCTTCGTTTCAGCTCAAACCGCACACGAGAAACGACACCGAGCGGCCTCCGCTTCAGAAATAATGCCTCTTCTGGAACCAAATTATACCCTGACACTGGCAGACATCTGTTCGATTTCCAGCGTAAACATCTAACGCTTAAAATCACGCTGGAAGATTCAAGGCGCAATACACTCATCAAAGTGAAGACAATGTCTTCAATGGCGACAGAATATGATGAGCGAGGCTGGATTCTCATCATTTGTGAGAGGCGTAGGAGAAAACTCAAGTAAACACAAGCGTGATGGATGGTGAGCCGTGACACGAGTGAAAGTGTTACGCCGAACTCTGTCTTGATAGCTCTGTGGAAATCCGTGAAGTTCAGGTACTCCTTACAGGCATTGGCTCTTGTCCAGAGAACACACATTTGTAGAGAGGGAGAGAAACAAGATAAAAACCACAGTGTGATGTGTGTGTGTTGGCTGTGTATGTGCTGTGTGTGTGTGTGTGTGTCTGTGTAGAATGTGTGTGTGTGTGTGATGTTGGTAGTGCTGTAAAGTGTGTGTGTGTGTGTGCGTGTGCAATTGTGTGTGTGTGTGAGTGATGAATGATAGGTGAATCACAGTGTGTGTGTGTGTGTGTGTGTGTGTGTGTGTGTGTGTGTGTGTGTGTGTGTGTGTGTGTGTGTGTGTGTGTGTGTGTGTGTGTGTGTGTACGTGTGTGTGTGACATGTAGTGCTGTAAGTGTGTTTAGTGTGTAAGTGTGTGTGTGTGTGTGTGTGTGTTGTGTGTGTGTTTGGTGTGTGTGTGTGTGTGTGGTGCCTGTGTGATGAGTGTGTTGTCTGTGTGTGTGTGAGTGTTGTGTGTGTGTTGTGTGTGTGTAGTGTGTTGATGTGTGTGGTGGTGTGAGAGTGTGTGTGTGTGTAGTGTGTGTGTGTGTGTGTGTGTGTGTGTGTGTGTTGTGGTGTGTGTTTGTGTGTGTGTGTGTGTGTGTGTGTGCTGTGTGTGTGTGTGTGTGTGTGTGTGTGTGTGTGTTGATTGTGTGTGTGTGTGTGTGTGTGTGTGTGTGTGTGTGTGTGTGTTTGTGTGGTGTGTATGTGTGTGTTTGTGTGTGTGTGTGTGTGTGTGTGTGTGTGTGTGTGTGTGTGTGTGTGTGTGTGTGTGTGTGTGTGTGTGTGTGTGTGTGTGTGTGTGTGTGTGTGTGTGTGTGTGTGTGTTTGATTGTGTGTGTGTGTGTGTGTGTGTGTGTGGTGTGGGGTGTTTAGTGTGTTTTTTTGAGCGCTCTATCTCAGATATGTAATCACATTACGTCATGCATCTGAAGGGCCCGGGGCCGAATGAGCTATCACTAACATTCACTAACACACATCTATAAACATGTCTGCAGTGTTTGATTTGGCGTTAATGTTCGTTCACTCACAGGAGAAGATCAATGAACACAAAACATCAGCAGCAAACATCTGGATCTTCTGCTCTCTGACCGCAGAAAACCTCACTGTAAGAATCACATCATCAGTGAGTCACGTATGGGATGCTTTTAGACTCAAAACGATGCACAATTATCCATGTACTGCATGAAGTCAAATGCTTTAAACTGTCTCAAAATCCAAACGACGTCAATAAATGCATGCGTGTGACCTGATCTACAAATGCACGGATTCCTTTGGCATGAGCAATTTATGGTATATTAATGCAGAACAGAACATTTTTATTTTCAAACATGTATTTGTACAAATCGCTACACGATCATTTAATCCCCAATTATACAGACTCAAATTAAAAGGCATTAGTTTATGGTTATTCAGATTCATGCATAACATTTATGCAGTACATGAATAATTGTGCGTGCATCTATTAATCATTTCGAGTCTAAAAGCATCCCATAATCACTTCAATCACTTTAACACATCAAAATAAGCGCAATTTCAACTTTTTGAAAAGTTGAAAATAAATATTAAAAGTTATATGAAATTCAACGTGATTTTTTAAAAGTTGGTTTAATGTAGTTTAAGTTTAAATTACTTGCACAACTAAGTTGATTAGACTTAAAAATGTAAGGTTTTAAATGTAGTTTAAGTTAGTAAGCAAGCTAGTTTTTTTATATTTTCGATTTTTATTATAATCTTAGCTTTAGTTGAAGTTTTTGTCATTTTTTGTCATTGTTATTAGTTGTTGTTTATTAAAAAAATCTGTATACTTTAATTCTTATACATTTTTATTTCAGCCTTAGTTTTATTTTATTTCATTAAGTTAAACTAAAAGAAAATTAGAAATTATATTTTGGCAACTAGCTAAAATAAAATATTTAATCTTATTACAATTCACATTTATTATATTTCATGTAACAACAATTATTTTTGTATGGTTTTAGTTTGAAGTTCAGTTTTAGTTAACAATAATAGCCCTGCCGAAGAGCTCAAAATCTCTGCTTCACGTCACCAAATAACAAACTAATAATTAACTCTAATTAATTAACAAATAATGAATAAAACTACCCTATGTGTGTCCAACTGTATCCTGCATGCACTCATATAAAGTGTAATACACCATACAGCAAATATCAATTACTTCATATTTCATTCAAATGTAACAAATTATCGTTCAGCTCTAGTTGCATAAACATGACAACAAAACATGAAGATAATACAATTTAATAAACGTTGACATCAGGATTTTCTGTAAAGCTGCTTTGAAACGATGCATTTTGTGAAACGCATATAAATAGATGTGAGTTGTCTGCTTTATTTAACTGACTTTGGAAAGACCGGCGATATTTTTACTCACGCCAGCATTCGATTCCTTCTTTAAAAAGGCCCCGCTCTATTTCTGATTATCAGCACAGCTTATTTTCATCTACTCGGACTATTTTTAAGAGCCTTGTAAGGCAATGAAAATGGAAACATCATTAGCTAAATATGTCTCTGGATATAAAGAGAGTGTTTGGACCGATCTGGGTCGGATCAGTTCATTCACAACCTGGGCTGAGACTGGAGCGTCCCGATCGGACATGATGAGAGACAGAGACAGGGTTCTGCTGCACATACTCACGTGTGTATGTAATGTGTGCACACGCCAGAGAGGAAGTGATGTCATGCTGCTACAATGAATCATGCATCTCGTACACTTTCTAGAGAAAAACCTTCCTTTCCTGACTGACAAACAGAAGTCTCGTGATCCGTTTAAACAACGAGTTACTGTTTAATGAGTCGTGATTATCTGAATAAACTACTGCTAACGGCACAGAGCCGCGGGACACACTGTCAGAGATCAGTGCAACAATTACACACACACACACACACATACACACACACTACACACACACAACACACACACACCACACACACCACTACTCACCACACACACACAACACACACACACTACTCACACACACTCACATCACACACACACCACACACACACACACACACACACTCACACACACTCACACTCACACACATACACACACACATACACACTCACACACACTCACACACACACTCACACACACTCACACACACACACATACACACACACCACAACACACACTCACACACACTCACACACACACACACACACACACACACTCACACACACACACACTACACACACATCACATACACACACACTACACACACACACACACACACACTCACACACACTCACACACACACACACACACACACTCACACACATACACACACACATACACACTCACACACATACACACACACACACATACACACACACACACACACTTACTCACTCACACACACACATACACACGCACACACACACATACATTTACTTCACCAAACCAAACACTGATAACAAGATCACTTTAGCCAGAGTCGTGGTGAATTATACACCACATCCGCACAGCAATATTCATTAAATCATATTTTTTTTAAATAAATAATTATAAAATCAAGTTAAAACTTACAAAAAATTAAGTAAATTATAAAAATGTGAAATTAAAATTATTTAAAAATAAAAACATTATTAAAACTATTTGAAATGTATTATATCATAAAAATAGCACATTTAAATAAATTAGTTTAAAATTAAAACAAGTTAAAACACTTACTAAAATGAATTGAATGACCGAAATGTTAAACTGATATAATGTTAAAATAAAAGCATTTAAAACAAACTAAAATGTGTACAGTTATTCTCGATTGCTAACACACAATTCATGAAACAATTCACCATTTTCTCACAACTATAAACACAATCTCAAAACTACACACTAACTTGTGCAAACTTTCAGGTCAAAGTCAAACATTTTAGTCAAAAACATGTTCTCTTTTGTCAGAATCTATACTTTGGCCTCAGATGACACACAAACCTGTCAAATACACAGACTACTTTCCTCCCTAGAGAACACTAGTAAGATCAGTTCAAAACACTGTTATAAATAAATACAAATTTCATATATATTTTTCATATTATTTTATGCAGCTATCATTCAACCCACAGTCCCTTGTTTGTCTGTATGACTATGATGACAGTGATCCAGTCTCTAGACTGGATGAAGACACTCTCTAGTGCACATGCTTCATGTGTTCACACGAAAGCATGTGTCTTTGACTGTATGAATACACCAACCGTTTGTGTCAAAACGAGTGATGTAATTTGGTCTACAGGACCCAGTGTGCTGGGCTCTGACCTCTCTCTCTCCTGCTCCAGCAGGCTGGTGAACTCGTCGCTCTTCCTCATGAAGTCGCTGTGGTTCCTCTTCTCGTCCTGCAGCCGATGAAGCGAATGTCTGTGAGCTCGCTCCACCAGCAGCAGCTGCTCCAGCATCCGTCTGTAGGTTTCCCGCTGCTTCTCCACAAGCCTGTCCAACTGACACACAAAAACACGCTCAGAACACGCTGAGAACACGCTCGGAACATGCTCGGAACACGCTCGGAAAACGCTCGGAACACGCTCGGAACACGCTCGGAAACACGCTCGGAACACGCTGAGAAGACGCTTGGAACACGCTCGGAACACGCTGAGATGACGCTCGGAACACGCTTAAAACACGATGGGAACACGCTTGGAACACGCTGGGAACACGCTGGGAACACGCTCGGAACACTCTGGGAATACACTTGGAACACGCTCGGAACACGCTGGGAACACGCTGGGAAAACGCTGAGTACACGCTCGGAACACGCTGGGAACATGCTCGGAACACGCTGGGAACACGCTCGGAACACGCTGAGATGACGCTCGGAACACGCTTAAAACACGATGGGAACACGCTTGGAACATGCTGGGAACACGCTGGGAACACGCTCGGAACACTCTGGGAATACACTTGGAACACGCTCGGAACACGCTGGGAACACGCTCGGAACACGCTCGGAACACGCTCGGAACACGCTCGGAACACGCTGGGAACAGGCTCGGAACACGCTCGGAACACGCTCGGAACACGCTCGGAACCACACTCAGAACACGCTGGGAACATGCTCGGAACACGCTGAGAACACGCTGAGAACACGCTGGGAACACGCTGGGAACACGCTGGGAAAACGCTGAGTACATGCTCGGAACACGCTGGGAACACGCTTGGAACATGCTGGGAACACGCTGGGAACACGCTCGGAACACTCTGGGAATACACTTGGAACACGCTGAGAACACGCTGGGAACACGCTCGGAACACGCTCGGAACACGCTCGGAACACGCTGAGATGACGCTCGGAACACGTTTAAAAAACGCTCGGAACACGTTCGGAATACGCTCGGAACACGCTGGGAACACGCTCGGAACACTCTGGGAATACACTTGGAACACGCTCGGAACACGCTGGGAACACGCTCGGAACACGCTCGGAACACGCTCGGAACACGTTGGGAACACGCTCGGAACACGCTCGGAACACGCTGAGATGACGCTCGGAACACGTTTAAAACACGCTCGGAACACACTCGGAACACGCTCGGAACACGCTGGGAACACGCTCGGAACACGCTGGGAACACGCTCGGAACACGCTGGGAACACGCTCGGAACACGCTGGGAACAGGCTCGGAACACGCTGGGAACACGCTCGGAACCACACTCGGAACACGCTGGGAACATGCTCGGAACACGCTGAGAACACGCTGAGAACACTCTGGGAATACGCTGGGAACACGATGGGAAAACGCTGAGTACATGCTCGGAACACGCTCGGAACACGCTGGGAACACGCTGGGAACACGCTGGGAACACGCTGGGAACACGCTCGGAACACACTCGGAACATGCTGGGAACACGCTGGGAACACGCTGGGAACACGCTGGGAAAACGCTGAGTACATGCTCGGAACACGCTCGGAACACGCTCGGAACACGCTCGGAACATGCTGGGAACACGCTCGGAACACGCTCGGAACACGCTCGTAAAAGGCTTGGAACACGCTGGGAACACGCTCAAAACCCGCTCGGAACACGCTGATTTTTGGCATAAAAGAAAAATATATAATTTTGACCCATACAATGTATTGTTGGCTTTTGCTACAAATATACCTGTGCTACTTATGAGTGCTTTTGTAGTCCAGGGTCACAAATATCATACTATTCACTCCACTAGATATCTATCAAGGTCCTCGAAGTAGAAAGTAGTTTCTATGTAGCAGCTTTGAAAGTCAGTGGGGATTTTTTACTAAACTAAAAGAAGTTCTGTGTGTGACATCAAAGTACCACAAGAGTGATTCAAGAACATTTTTTTTTTTTTTGATGTCACAACTTTAACGTTTTGGTGTCAAATGAGTCTTTCTGTTTTGCTTTTTTGTCAAAGCAGTTTTGCTCTTGTAAAGTTATACAGCTACAGTTGTGTTGCTGGGTTTTAAAGCAGGTTTGATTTATTTCTTACTAGTATGTATTTACAGCAATTTCACAGTCCACGGTTCAAATGTGGAGGAATGGTGCATGTAGATGTGTGCACACACTGCCAGAGCTGGTTTTTCCCCATAGTTGTTTAACATCCTAAAAGCTCTAAAGATATACTATAAGCTACTCAGTGTATTCAGTAGGAGTACTGTATTGTACGTTTCTTCAGAGATATTGATTACATACAACAATAATAAAACAGTGCATTGATGTAAAAACATTTAAAAACAAGTACTTCTGTACTTTTACTTAAGTAAAAATCAGCCTGTACAACTTTCACTTGCAATGGAGTAATATTTGGGCAGCGGTATCTGAACTTTCACTCATGTAAGTCGAGTTGTGTACTCTGTCCGCCTCTCTCGTACCTCGCTCATGGGCTTCTCGTAGATGTCCTCCTCCCAGCTGCCGCTCTTGGCCTGGATGGCGTCTCTCTGAAGCGCCTTTAGCACCTTCGGTGGCGTCACAAAGCCGTATTTGGCCTCCAGCAGAGCCAGATCGATTTTATCAGCTTTGAGGACGGTGATCACCTCATCTCTGGCCTGAAGCAAACACACAAGTGTCATTAAAACACAGAAACAACCTATTAATTCATTACAGGGAAGGACTTCTGTGTTAGCATTTAAAACTGAATGAATATTAACTGCCTGGAGCTCTAATTAATTTTCCTATTATGTTGATTTAGTTTCATTAAAGGGCTGACGGATGTCTCTTTGTTTTTAACAGAGTTTGACTCTCTGCTTCATAATAAGGCAAGAAAGACACCACAGGTGAAATTTAACTAATGAACATCACCGTACTTCTTAACTTTTGATTACAATAAGAATTTTACACATTTTTATGTATTACAAGTTTTCTTGTATGCGTGCAATAATATGCATTAATTTGGATTCATTTTCAGAACATAAATCTGAATATTGGATGAAGCCAGATTCAAAATTATGGTTTGATTTTATTCACACATTAGAGTTAAAGGTTTTTACTGAAGGGATATTGGATTTCTCGTTTTATCACCCCATAAATCAGAAAATACTGTCAACAGACAGAAAACAAACACATTTCACCATGTTTTAGGAGTGAAATGTTATATAAATCAGTGTGAATGATATATCAACAAACCCCACAGTAAAAACCTTTATAATATAGATAGGAATACAACTGTAAAATTTGGTGTATGTAAGTGCTGCTGAAGTGGAGGAAAAACTCTTTACAGATATGAATTGGAATTGAAATCTAAAGACGCAAAAACTTAAAGTGCAAAAAAATTATAAAAATAACTAAAAAGTTTTATTTCCACTAGTCTGAAATAACACTTAAAATAATAACTTACTAAATAACTTATAACTTACAAAAAATGTATAGACAAAAATCTCAAAATTGACAAATTATTTAAAAAAAATATATATATATTTTCATCTCAAACACTCAGTCAAGCCCGTGAATACATTTTCACTCACAGACTCACAGATTTACGTGTATTACATTATTCAGAACACTAAAACGCCGTTACCAGGCAGACGATGATCACAATAAACTAATTTACGGCTGTTTTTGTTGTAATAAATGTTTACTAAATCAATCTCAGGGAAAGAAATGTACAATGTGGCTTGTCTAAAGTCCCGTTCACATTTGTAAAAATAACTATAATAATAACTACATTACGATACTTTATTATAAGTGCACGCTGCAGTTTTGTCATTTGCCACGTTAAGTGCTCAAGCTCTTTAAAGTCAGAAGGATTCTGATTGGCTGTCAGTTTTATATTATTTAACAGCTAAAAATAAAGTCACTTTGAAAGTGATTCCAATGATTTTGTTCATCGTACAGACTGGCACAGACTTCGCTATTCTCACAGTTACAGAAATTATTATAATTTTACTGTAAAATGTGTGTGAATGTGATGAAAATGGAAATAATGTCAGATATTTTCCTCTGTATTGTGATGTACATCAGAGTCTAATGGATTACTGAAAAAGAACACATTTAGGTTCTTTGCATCAGTTGTTGATTGGATGTTGAGATGTGGGCGTGGCATATTCAGATGAGCATGAGCTTGAGAGGCGGGGCTTAAGAGACTAAATGATTGGAGAAATCCTGCATAGTCACCAGACAGAAGATCCAATTATGACATTACCAGATCAAAATACCACATGCACAGTTGAATCTATAAAACAGATGTGTGATTTTGATTTTGACGCGACCTGCACTTCTCCTTCCAGCATGCTGAGGAGGAAGAGCAGGTCGTCTCGTGAGAGGTCTCGGCTCTTGGCTGTGGTTTGCTCTCTCTGTGCTCGCCGTCTGCTGTCCATCGGGTTCTTCTGGACACTGACCGTGTCTTCATGAGCGCGTCTCATCCCGCGACTCTCCTCGCGCTCGGACGTCTGCCGCCGCGCTCGTCCTCTGGCCGGAGACTCTTCCAGCATGATCAAGCACCTGAGCGGGAAACAGAGAGGATTGTGGGAAACAGCACTTACAGTTTATTTAGTTTTTTTCTAAACTTTACACACAAAATGCAAAACACCTCACATCTCTTGCAAAACTAAGCACTGCATTCATCACAAACATGTCTCAAAAGCTAACATTGCAAACACCTTTGCCATAATATTATATGTTTGGATATATAATACACACAGTTATTCAAAACCTAAAGCTCTGCTTTCATGAGCTGCATTTCTGTACAAGATTGAAAGCAATTGACAAAGAGATGTTGGAAACACGAAGCAAGATTGAAACCAAAGTTTTTTTACTGTAAGCATTTGTGGTTGTGAATACAGTATTACACAGTACGGAAGAAAATAAACACATCACATGTAGTTGTGTAGATGTGTGTTTATTGAAAGGCTAATAATTAGTGTCTGGTTTTGCAGATTTGGTGTGTTTCTGCTGTTTGAGTCTCAGCTTTCAGAAATTAAGATTTAGTGTGTAAGCAGCTGATAAAAACTGTAATTAACACATCACAGCGTGCAAAAACTCAAGTCAAATCCAGTCACATTACTTCTATAGTGCTTCAAACTGATCATACAGCTTCACAGAGATGAACAGAACCACAGATTCAAACTTTAAAGCTTGTGTCTTTGTGGACGTCCTCTTTTAGAAACACGATTCAGATGTGAAGTGCTTTCTTTTCTATTCTAAAACAGCATAAAGCATATTTTATGAGTAGAGTTTGTTCTTTATCTCCATATAAAAGCAGAAGAAGTCTGTGAAACGAGTGTGTTTGCACAGCATGTTCAGACCGATCAACGCTGATCCGTTCATAAAGAAGAGGTGTACTTGGCGCACACACACACACACACACACACACACTGATGTCAGCACACACACACACACACACACACACACACACTTATGTCAGCACACACACACACACACACACACACACACACACTGATGTCAGCACACAACACACACACACACACTGATGTCAGCACACACACAAACACACACTGATGTAGCACACACACACGCACACACACACTGATGTAGCACGCGCACACACACACACACACACTGATGTAGCACGACACACACACAACACACACACACACACACACACACACACACACACACACACTCACGCAGCACACACACACACATGCACACACACACACACACTGATGTTGCACACACACACACTGATGTCAGCACACACACACTGATGTCATCTATTAAAGAAAGATATCAGCCGTGGATCTGAATGAACTTGCGAGACTAAACAATGGCTGTCACACACACACACAGAAAAACACACACACACACACACACACACAACACACACAAACACACACACACACACACACACACACACACAAACACACTGACAAAAATGATATTCACATTCAGTATTTCTGTCTTGTTTTCCAGCACAAATATATAAACATCCTTAATTACAGACACGTTTACTGGAAAAGCAACATTATTTAAGATATAAAGTCCTGTTTTCTGGAAAATGTATCAAAATTAAGTGATTTTAAGCTTTAAACAAGAAAAAAATATCTCAAGTTGGTTATTTTTTTTCTTGTTTTAATCATAAACTCACATCTTCTTGATAAGTTTTTACAGAAACCAAGATGTAATATCTTATTTAATATTGATTTACTACTATTTGTACTTCATGTTCTGAACTGAACTTTCCGTTCCAGCTGATGTTTTTAGATTTACTGACCTCCACACAGTCATGAGGGCTGACATCTGTGATGTCACTTCCTGTTTTGCTTGTCATATGACCAGAGTTCAGTAGCCCCTGCAGGGCAATAGTGTAACTACACCCTCAGACCACATTCACTCATATCTGTGTGTTCTGGTGAAATAACAACAGGCCAAGCATCATCAGCATATATATATATATATGCCCCCCCCCCCCCCCAGGCGGCTCTAGAGTCACATGACATATTCAGCTCACATGATTTGCTCAATGAGAAAATATATTGTTTTTGTGTGATCTTTAACGGTTTTGTTTGAGTATATGAGTGTTAATAAAATACTTGAATTAATCTCATAATTCTACTAGTAAAAGTCAGTATGAAGTGAAAACTCACCCCTATATATTTTCTAAATAGAATATCATAACTGAATCTTCTCTCTGGTGACATATGCAGGATTTCCCCAATCATTTAGTCTCTTAAGCCCCGCCTCTCAAGCTCATAAACCACGCCCACATCTCCACATCCAATCAACAATGACACACAGAAGCCCCGCCCTACAGACGTTCTTAAATGATACTCTGTTACACTCGAATCTTATCTGATGATACTTTTGTATCAAGTTTACATTTCGCATAAATGTATTCCTTTAGCCGACACTTTTACTATAACTCTAACACTCTCTAACTCTGTTTTATCTCTTTGTTTTCTGTTTATTAATTAATAATCAAACATCCCCCTTTAACACTAACACTCTCTATTCTATTTATATCCTAGCTACTTGATTTTCTTTTATTTATTATAAAAGACGACCCTGTAACACTAGCATCCCCTATTATTTTCTACGCTGTCTACTTGTTTTTTATTGTTATTTGTATTATTAAAAAAACTTGTGTACAGCTTTAGGCTAACTGAGTCTTGTGTATCATCGCTCTTTTGTTGGTTTTGATCGCTTCTATTGTCCTCGTTTGTAAGTCGTTTGGATAAAAGCGTCTGCTAAATTACTAGCTGTAAATAAATTTATGTTTTCCAGCAAAA
>CM049835.1:27552580-27570080 GCA_027422435.1 Schizopygopsis pylzovi | reverse complement strand
CAGCTCTTCATAACGAGACACATGAAGCAAAATATGAAGGAAAATATGTATATATAGGAGGAGTGAAAACCACCTGTTCATTGGCATAATGAAGAATCGTCAGTGTCAGGCAGGTGCCCCCCCGATGGCCAGAGCACCTAACCCCCCCCCCCCGTTTTGTAACTAAACGCCCTTTTGTGAAGGCCTGCCCAATCTAACTATTAGTAAAATTAATGAATAATAATTTAGACATAAATAAAATTATCCACATGATGACATTTCACCTGATGATCCCTCACCTTAGGATGCCTTCGATGGCGTCCGCGGCTGCCGGTAAGTGCAGTTCTCAGCGGAGCGGTGTGCTTGTAAACTTATATTATTGAATTATTATTATAATTTGACGAGAACGGTGAATATTGCTGTGTGTAGCCTGAAGCACGGTGAGCTGCAGCAAAGGGATACAATATTTGTGTGCAATGTTTTATGATTGGTTTATAAAGGCAACTACGAACACCTTTTCCCATTTTTAATCACAGAATAATTCAGGAAATATATTTGATAGTTTCTATGTTAATCAGTACTGTATTTTTCACATAGTTTATTTATTACATGAAGATAACTTGAAAAACACACATAAATCATATATTTACGCAATCTTGTGTTTATTGTCTTCACGTTTCATCATTTAAAAAAACGTTTCTGCTTTATATTCAGCTCAGCTACAGCGATAGCCGCGTGCGTTTGTCCACACGTCATACGTTTCTGCGCGTGAGCGCCCTCTGGCGTTGAGTATGAATGAAACACGCGCTGCACGAGAATCATATTCATATCTCCTCATTTTGGATACGAATAAAACGTCACGTCTCTTTTAATTTTAATCACCTCTAAGTGAAAAGACAAGCTCGCGCTCGAATGAAGTGCGGGGGGCGAATTTAAATTTTATTAAAATTAATATAAAAAATGCAGCTAATGTAGTTCTACACACAGCGATATAAACAAAGGTGCTTGTTCTCTTTCATTCGTGTGGTTTAAAAGCGCGTCGAGGTGTCTTGTCTTTATCGGACTAAAAACTATTCATACTTTAAACTATTATTATTACGGTATTTATTTAAAAAACGTAGAAAAATAATTAGCAAAACACTGGTAAAACTGATTTTCTCGTCCTGCGAATTATACTTAACAATCCTGTTTTTATAATGATTATCATTCAAAAAATTAATAAATTCAGAAGAATATAATTCTATTTTAAATAAGACAGTAGTGTTTACAACAGCAAAACCGGCATAAACTCAATAACAACAACAATAATAATATCATTCCAGAGTAATTAAGAGATGCAAACAATATCTTTAGCATTTAAACTTTCCGTTCTGTGTCTCTTTTCAAACCTGCGTCACGGCATTTGCTGCTGTATCAATATCGATATACACATCAGCAAAGAGCACCGCCCTATTAAAAGCCATGTTCCATGTGCCGCTTTTACACTTTGAGCACATGCCCCCCCCCCCGAAGCTCCCTGGTCAGCGTTAATAAAAACTCCTGGACTGCATCAGCTAATAGTAATCAGGTTTATCATGACATCCAAAAATCATAAACTGAACCAAAACCAGATAATCCCCAAGAACACAGCAACAGAATAACGTCAATTAACAGCTATTATACAAATATCCCCATAAGTCATAATTACATATTTTGTCCAATATCCTCCTGAGACCCCGCCCCCCAAAATTATTTTTTTGTGAATTTAGTATTTACATTGTTTAGACAATAACGAAAAAAAATTGGAAAAATTATATTTTATTAATATTTTATTCTATGTCCCCTGTAGAGGACACTAGAACTAGTAAATAAAATGGCATGAATAGACATCAAAAAGGCAAAATCAATGGGATTTTTTTTTAAATCACCAATCAATTTTTAGGTTTCAGGATTTGTTTATACTAAACTTTGTTTAAGGATGATTCTCTAATATTCTCTAAAATAATCTGATATACCATTTTGTTTTATGCAATGTGTGTAAAAATGTCCATAAACTGGTTTTCCCATTAAACACTATACACTGTATCTAATTAGCATATTAATGTATTGCTGTTGGAACAGCATGTTGAAAAAATAATTATCATAATGGGACAGATTTTCATAATAATATCTAATATTTCATAAGACAATTGATAAATAATGAATTGTCCTATTCAATTGTTATGTCTCCCAAAATGCGTAATAAGCATGCTTTTAGTCCCGGTGTCCTCTACAGTGGACATATATGAAATTATGTCATAACAGCAAGTCATATTGTTAATTTGAAAATCCATAACATGTTCCTGAGATGTTGCTTTATGACAAACAATCTGAAAATTATTCAGATTTAAATGACAATTACAAAATATAATCATATTTCCATAAGGATGTAACATTTCTCACTAAATTAAATGTATCCATCTTTAAAGACCCGGGAGGGGGTATTGTCACGGTTAAACTTCCAATCATGTAGTATCTCTATAAAGCCCTGAATGTGCTCCATACAGGACATCCAGACGTATAACTGTGACGTGTGCGGTCTCAGAGAAATACACTCAAATATAATGGCCACTACAGAAGCAAGAACCCCATAGCTGGGTCTCAGGAGGATACCAAGTTTAAGGCATTATGCATTATAGATAGAAATTATTTGTCAACAATATATATATATGTTTTTTTTATACATGCAACATTTTTAAACAACATGCATACAAAAAATCGGTATGTTTGCATGTTTTGTATATATATATATATTATGTGATATCAGCTGTATTGATGGGTTTTAGGATGGATATACATATCCAAAAATGTATTACACATACATATTTGTATAGGCTAGATACAGTATATTTGTTAATATATGAAATAGTTGTAATTTTTTATATATGTTTTTACTTAATATGACAATGTATTTCATAAATGGAAATCTAACATTATATTAGCGTCTAACGTTACCCGTATACATATAGCTATATACACTAAAAGCCAATCTCTAGCTGATGATTAATATTTTGCTCCAAATGTAAATGATCCCAATGTGACTAGAATACATTATTATTAACATTAACATCATGAATTGTGCTTTTAAACAACGTGTCTGTGAAAAGCAAAATACAAATTCAACTTTACAGCACAAATACGCTACTTCATATGCAAATATGGCTTATTTGGAAAGAACCTTATTGGCTATTTTACACTGCTACAAATGATTTGTTCGAGTGGATTGGCTTTACTTGTATAATCACACAGATATTCCTTCGGAACAGATGCAGGTGTCTGATTTAGCCTTTGACTAGTTCATGTGTAACTCGATCTGCGTCTGATCAATAGGTCAAGAAGGGATCAAAGCAGAAGTAAACTTGCCCCCCTCCCCCCCCAGCAATGATCATCCGGACAGACGCTGTAGTTTCTCTCTCCTGAACATCTGCCTGCTCTTCACTAGAGTCTGCTGTGTATTGATCCAGGCGGAAATCAATATCTAGTGTTTAGCACTTCATTTAGAAAGAGCTGGAACAATGAAGAAGGTCACACCAAATACTGACTGGTTTTCGGACCCCCCACCCAATACATTAAATCTGCACATTTTAGAGTGGCCTTTTATTGTGGTCAGCCTAAGGCACACCTGAGCAATAATCAGCATCTTGATATGCCACACCCGAGAGGTGGATGGATTATCTCGTTCACTAACACAGATTTAGACAGATTTGTGAACAATATTTGAGAGCAACAGGTCTTTTGTGTACATAGAGAAAGTCTTAGATCTTTGAGTTCAGCTCATGAAAAATGTGGGCAAAAACAAAAGTGTTGCGTTTATAATTTTGTTCCGTGTATTTGAAGAGTAGTATCATATCACATGATCATCTCATAAAAACACTGCATTGTTCAGTCAGTGTTATGTAACTGTAAAAATCCTGGTTGATATAATTTCTGTTTTAAGGCCCGTTCACACCGATACAATAAGAGTAAAAAAAGTATAAATTAGTTCTTGAATTAAATAATGATAAAAACAAAAGAGAAAATATAATTAGAATCAGTTTCAGAATTAATTTGTCCAGCTGATGAACGATAAAAACATTGAGCCAATCAGAGTCCTCCGACTTTAAGGAGCTCGAGCATTTAAAGAGACAGACGACAAATCAACAGCATGATTATTTCTTTAGTTATTGTTACAGTTATCTTTATAGTTACATATTGTTATAGCTATCATTATAGTAATTGTTAACATTATCGTTATAAGTATCACTATTGTTAGCATTATCTTTGTCAATATAGTTATATTTATCGCTAACGTTATTGTTATAGTTATCATTATAGTTAACGTTATCGTTATAAGTATCACTATTGTTGGCATTATCTTTGTCAATATAATTATAATTATCGTTAACGTTATTGTTATAGTTATCATTATAGTTAACGTTATCGTTATAAGTATCACTATTTTTAGCATTATCTTTGTCAATATAATTATAATTATCGTTAACGTTATTGTTATAGTTATCGTTATAAGTATCACTATTGTTGGCATTATCTTTGTCAATATAATTATAATTATCGTTAACGTTATTGTTATAGTTATCATTATATTTATCGCTAACATTATTGTTATAGTTATCATTATAGTTAACGTTATCGTTATAACTATCACTATTGTTGGCATTATCTTTGTCAATATAATTATAATTATCGTTAACGTTATTGTTATAGTTATAGTTATAATTATCGTTAACGTTATTGTTATAGTTATCATTATAGATAACGTTATCGATATAAGTATCACTATGTTGGCATTATCTTTGTAAATATAGTTATAATTGTCGTTAACGTTATTTTTATAGTTATCATTAAAGTTATTGTTAAAGTAATCATAGTTTTAATTATCGCTGGCATTATTGTTATAGTTATAATTATAGCTTTCACTATTTTTAGCATAATTGTTGTCATAGTTTTCATTAACATTATAGTATCATTTAAGTTATTAATAATATAGCTATTGTTATCATCATAGTTATCATAATTAAAGTGATTTGTTATAGTTTTCGTTACTGGTATAGTTATTATAGTTATCATTATCAACATAATTATTGTTATCATTAACATTATCGTACCATTATCGGTATCATTATTGTTATCATTATCTTTGTCAATATAGTTATAATTATCATTAACGTTATTGATATGGTTATCATTACAATTATAGCTATCATAATTTTAACGATTTTAGCATAATTGTTGTCATAGTTATCATTATAGTCATTGTTATCATTTAAGTTATTATATAGTTATTGTTATCGTCATAGTTATCATCAATATAGTTAATATTTTAGTTATCATTATCGACATAGTTATTGTTATATTTATCATTATAGTTATTGTTAACATCATAGTTACAGTTTATATAAGTTATGTTAACATTATTGTTATAGTTATTATAGTTATCATTATAGTTTTTTAATGGTTATTGTGATCATAGTTATTGTTATTATAGCCACCAATATCTTAGATAACTTTATAGTTATGTTATAATCATAGTTATCATTATAGATAATGTTATAGTTATGTTTATTTTTATCATCATAGTTAACATTATAGTTATTGTTATCATAGTCATTGCTGTTATAGTTATGTTATAGTCATAGTAAACATTATAGGTATTATTACAGTTATCATTAACGTTATAGTTATCATTATCATCGTAGTTAACGTTACAGTTATCGCCATAGCTATCATTATAGTTCTGGGCCTTTGACCTTTAGAGGTCACACTGGAGATAGAGGTCAGGTCAGTGCAGTGCATTGTGGGATATGACTGTGGATTCACACGCTGCACACACACACTTAGCGAGCGCTGGAGAAACTCACCTCAGTGATCATGCAGGCCGCGGCTGGACGGCTGGACCGTGTGCTCCTGCAGCTCCTCGTGCGTCACACAACTGCGGGGCAAAGACAGAAAATAGCTTGTTAATTGCTGCTGTCATCTGCCGAATGCCACAGGGGGAACACGCCGACCCCCGCTGGTCAGATTTAGGTCCTCTGATTCCAGGAGAGCAGCCGCTAACAAAGGAAATTATGATCGGCATACAGCGAGCGGCCTGTTTGACCAATCAGAGCCCGATCTGTGCACATTTATCCAGACAGGGGAAACTCACAGTGTAAGACACGCTGATGTGGTGACATTTCACTGAGATGCCTGGAATGACGCTGAATCATCATGTGTGTGTGTGTGTGTGTGTTGGTATAAATACAATGCAATATGGCACCACCTTATGGTTCTAAATAGCACCATTTGACAAAGGTGCTGTATAGTACCTTTAAAGATATGGTACTATATAGCACCAAAAGTGGTTACCCTATGATTATGATTCAAGAACCACTTTTAGTGCTGTATAGCACTTTTTTTTTAGAGTGTAGCGAAAAGATCACTCATTTTCTGAAGTTAATATTTATACACGTAATGCGTAAATTACGTTACTACAATTTTTGGCATGTAATTTGTTATAGTTATCTATATCATTATAGTTATAGTTAACTATCTTTAGATATCATAATCGTCATTGTTATAGTTATCTACATCATTATAGTTAACTATCTTTAGATATCATAATCGTCATTGTTATAGTTATCTATATCATTATAGTTATAGTTAACTATCTTTAGTTATCATAATCGTCATTGTTATAGTTATCTATATCATTATAGTTATAGTTAACTATCTTTAGTTATCATAATCGTCATTGTTATAGTTATCTATATCTTTATAGTTAACTATCTTTAGTTATTGTAATCGTCATTGTTATAGTTATCTATATCTTTATAGTTATAGTTAACTATCTTTGGTTATCGTAATCGTCATTGTTATAGTTATCTATATCTTTATAGTTATAGTTAACTATCTTTAGTTATCGTAATCGTCATTGTTATAGTTATCTATATCTTTATAGTTATAGTTAAACTATCTTTAGTTATCGTAATCATCATTGTTATAGTTATCTATATCTTTATAGTTATAGTTAACAATCTTTAGTTATCATAATCGTCATCGTAATATTTATCTATATCATTATAGTTAACTATCTTTAGTTATCGTAATCTTCATTGTAATAGTTATCTATATCATTATAGTTATAGTTAACAATCTTTAGTTATCGTAATCATCATTGTAATATTTATCTATATCATTATAGTTAACTATCTTTAGTTATTGTAATCATCATTGTTATTGTTATCTATATCATTATAGTTATAGTTAACTATCTTTAATTATCGTAATCGTCATTGTTATAGTTATCTATATCATTTTAGTTATAGTTAACTATATTTAGTTATTGTAATCGTCATTGTTATGGTTATGTATATCATTATAGTTAACTATCTTTAGTTATAGTAATCGTCATTGTTATGGTTATGTATATCATTATAGTTAACTATCTTTAGTTATCGTAATCGTCATTGTTATAGTTATCTATACCATTATAGTTAACTATCTTTAGTTATCGTAATCGTCATTGTTATGGTTATGTATATCATTATAGTTATAGTTAACTATCTTTAGTTATCGTAATCGTCATTTTTATAGTTATCTATATCATTATAGCTATAGTTATCTATCTTTAGTTATCGTAATCGTCATTTTTATAGTTATCTATATCATTATAGTTATAATTAACTATCTTTAGTTATCGTAATCATCATTGTTATGGTTATCTATATCATTATAGTTATAGTTAACTATCTTTAGTTATCGTAATTGTCACTGTTATAGTTATCTATAATCATTATAGTTAACTATCTTTAGTTATCGTAATCATCATTGTTATGGTTATCTATATCATTATAGTTATAGTTAACTATCTTTAGTTATCGTAATCGTCACTGTTATAGTTGTCTATATCATTATAGTTATAGTTAACTATCTTTAGTTATCGTAATCATCATTGTAATATTTATCTATTTCATTATAGTTATAATTAACTATCTTTAGTTATCGTAATCGTCATTGTTATAGTTATCTATATCATTATAGTTAACTATCTTTAGTTATCGTAATCGTCATCGTAATATTTATCTATATCATTATAGTTAACTATCTTTAGTTATCGTAATCATCATTGTAATATTTATCTATTTCATTATAGTTATAGTTAACTATCTTTAGTTGTCGTATTCGTCATTGTTATAGTTATCTATATCATTATAGTTAACTATCTTTAGTTATCGTAATCGTCATTGTTATAGTTATCTATATCATTATAGTTATAGTTAACTATCTTTAGTTATTGTAATCATCATTGTTATTGTTATCTATATCATTATACTTATAGTTAACTATCTTTAATTATCGTGATCGTCATTGTTATAGTTATCTATATCATTTTAGTTATAGTTAACTATATTTAGTTATTGTAATCATCATTGTTATGGTTATGTATATCATTATAGTTAACTATCTTTAGTTATAGTAATCGTCATTGTTATGGTTATGTATATCATTTTAGTTAACTATCTTTAGTTATCGTAATCGTCATTGTTATAGTTATCTATATCATTATAGTTAACTATCTTTAGTTATCGTAATCGTCATTGTTATGGTTATGTATATCATTATAGTTATAGTTAACTATCTTTAGTTATCGTAATCGTCATTGATATAGTTATCTATATCATTATCGTTATAGTTAACTATCTTTAGTTATTGTAATCGTCATTGTTATTGTTATCTATATCATTATAGTTATAGTTAACTATCTTTAGTTATCGTAATCGTCATTGTTATAGTTATCTATATCATTATATTTATAGTTAACTATCTTTAGTTATCGTAATCGTCATTGTTATAGTTATCTATATCATTATAGTTATAGTTAACTATTTTTAGTTATCGTAATCATTATTGTTATGGTTATGTATATCATTTTAGTTATAGTTAACTATATTTAGTTATCGTAATCGTCATTGTTATGGTTATGTATATCATTATAGTTATAGTTAACTATCTTTAGTTATCGTAATCGTCATTGTTATGGTTATGTATATCATTATAGTTAACTATCTTTAGTTATCGTAATCGTCATTGTTATAGTTATCTATATCATTATAGTTATAGTTAACTATATTTAGTTATCGTAATCGTCATTGTTATGGTTATGTATATCATTATAGTTATAGTTAACTATCTTTAGTTATCGTAATCTTCATTGTTATAGTTTATATATATCATTATAGTTATTGTTAACTATCTTTAGTTATCATAATCGTCATTGTTATAGTTATCTATATCATTATAGTTATAGTTAACTATCTTTAGTTATCATAATCGTCATTGTTATAGTTATCTATATCATTATAGTTATAGTTAACTATCTTTAATTATCATAATCGTCATTGTTATAGTTATAGTTAACTATCTTTAGTTATAGTAATCATCATTGTTATAGTTATCTACATCATTATTTTTTATCATAGTCATAGTTAACTGTTGTTATAGTTCTTGAGTTAGATCTCAACATCCTCTCAAACTGTGTTCAGATTTTGTGATCAGTCAGATGTTTCATCGCTAGTTCCTCAGAAACCCAGCAGTAAGAAGAAGAGAACACATGCTGCATAAATCTCATGATCCAGAATAAGCCTCAGCTAATCAATGTGTGAGATGCTCGGTGAGCGTTTGCTCCTCTGACCGCTATAAATAGAGTCTTATTCCAAGAGCGCTGGAAACTGATCCCTGATCTAAAACAGAGCGCTGCCTGATTCCCTGACCAACATCAGACTAATGCTGCGTCCTACCTTATCCTACTTATACTACTTATGTCCTAAAAGTATCTACTCTTTTTGAATATGTAGCAGAATATTATAAAACGGATAGTTCCGCTCCTTGATTCTGATTGGTTGAGCTGCATTCGAAAAGCCGTTGTAAATTACACTATAAACACACACCTTTGTTTACTTTGTGTGTTGCTCGGCAACCACTTTGTTCCAACCACAACTGTTTCTGAGGAACTACATTGTTTGGTGGAAGATTACTGTTTTATTAATATCATTACACTTATTTGCTCTGTGCAATTTTGTGAAACCTTACTACGTACATAACCGTTTTATAAAAGCAATAAGCCCTGTTAAGCCGTGGTTTACAGTGAATTTATAACAGCTAGGGGGTTCACGTCGTACCTAACAATGCTTCTTAGCTGGTATAAATTCACTGTAAACCACGGCTTCTTGGGGCTTATTGCTTTAGTATGCACGCTTTGGGACAGACTACTTCGTCATAGCTGCGTTCTTTAACGGACGCTCTGTTGCTTAGTTAAGCATCCTGTAACTGTTTAAACCGCCTGTCAATCATCTTATCACAGTTAACATCATCCACATTTCGTTTAATTTGATTTCCTACCATATTGGAAAGAAATTAAGAGGCACATCGCGGGTCTTTCATATCGAGAACTCTGCTCATGTGTTTGTATAATGATACATTTCAAAGTTAATGACCAAACGTATCATTATACAAGTTCATAATGTTTCTGCAGATGAAATATAACATGGATAACATTAAATAAAAAAAATGTCATCAGGTTAGACATTGATTATTTATAAATCCCTTTCTCTACCTGTCGTCGGTCGCGCATATCAGCCATGTTTGTAGTATTTTAACAGTATTTTTATGCATGTTGTAGTTCTAATCGAATCCTTGTCCACCGCGTAATATTAGCCATTAGAGCGTGCATCGATCTGAACTTCGAATTCTAACCAGAAGTAGTACATCATCCGGGAATTTTTGGCGTACTTTTTTAAACGTACTATAATTTGGAACAAACTAATTCTATTTTCGAATACTATTTAGGACGGATAGTATGCAAATTGGGATGCAGTTGCTGTTGCCAGGACAACCGCACCAAACATTGACGAGGCCCCTCAAGTAACACAAGATGATACTTTAGTATCACTGAGATACTGTTATAGTTTTCAGTTTAATAGTTTTTTTACTTAAAAGTTTTATTTTTATTAATTTTGTTGTGTGCTTTTGTCACTTTTATTAGCTTTTGTTTAAATACGTCTATATAGTTGTTTTATTTTTTTCAGTTTTAGATTGAGTTATTTTAGCACATCAAATGAAACTAGATCAAATTGTCAAAACAACACCCCAGGACACCCTAGCAACCGCACAGCAACACCCTAGCAACCACCCAAAAACATGGGTTCTCGTTTCTCACGTTGGTTGTTTGAAGCATATCTAATAACTCAAAATCTGAAGTCATGAATTTTTAAGATTTAGGTGTACGTTTGAGTCAGAAGCAGTTTAAAAAGCTTCCAGATGGTTGCTAGGGTGTTGCTAGGCAAATTCAAAACACTTGCAGACTTTAAATAGGATGAGTGAAGGTTTGTAAAAGCTGTACTTGATCATCATCATCTAGCATTGCGTTATCAATTCACTGCAAAAATGCATCTCTTCCTCATTATACAGCACAATACAGACACTGTGCTAAGCTCTGGATATCCACTCCCCCTAGAACTGATCCTGATCACAACACCGATAATTAAACATCACCATTAAATAGCACCATTATGGTCAGTACCGGTACATTACGACACCCCTAATCTTCATTTAAGATGCTCAGATTTTAGGAATGTGAACATATCATGAGTTCGGAGTTGATGAAGGCTCTCGGTCCGTCTGAAGCTGCAGGAGTTTGTGTAAAACAGCAGTGATTACAGCCTTAAACCCTGAGCACCAGCAGTCTGAACCTGTGTTATTAGACCCGTTTAATCCAGCCTGAAGGTGTCCAAACGCTAATTAACGACATCTGCGCCGCTTCCCCGTCCTGTTAATCACACCAACACGCTTTAGCGTGGATCACAATCCAAACGTCTCAGACCACTGAAGAAAATGTGTGTTACTTTGTGTTTCTAATTTAATACGCATTTTAACTAATTATAAGTCAGTGAAAGTTTAACAAGGATCATACAATGTTATAATGTCTCAGTGTTTTCAGCACCACTATAAACAGGGTTATTATAATTAAAACCCAAATATATCTTAACTGAAATAAAATAAAATAAAAAAACGTACACTTTTTTTTATTTCAGCTAGTTTCCAAGGCAAATGTTTAATGTAGTTTAATCGTTGTTGTTTGTACTAAAATAACTAATATATATACACACAGATTTAAAAACAGCAAAATCTTTAAAAAATAAAATAATAATAATAATAATAATAATACATATAATAATAATAATACAAAATTGCTAAAACTTTAAAATGAACATGACTGCAGAAAATAATGTTCTGAAATACTGTGGTATTTTAGTTAGTAAAATACTAATTATTTCAGTACATCAAGTGAAACTAGATACAATTGTCAAAACAACACCCAGGACACCCTAGCAACCACACAGCAACACCCTAGCAACCACCCAAAACATGGGTTCTCGTTTCTCATGTTGGTTGTTTGAAGCATATCTAATAACTCAAAATCTGAAGTTTTAAGATTTAGAAGATTTAAGAAGCCGTTTTAAAAAGCTTCCAGGTGGTTTCTAGGCTGTTGCTAGGGTGTTGCTATGCAAATGCCAAACCCTTGCAGATGTTAAATAGGATGAGTGAAGGTTTGGAAAAGCTTTTGTGAAAATATAACAAATTAATTAATTATATAGATATATTAAATAACTACATTATTACATAAATACTGTCTAATTGTGACTTTAAAATGTAAAATAATATTAAATAACATTTTGACTGGAGCTACAAGAACTAAATCATATAATCAAAATATCAAGGTTTTATACAAAAACTGTCCAGGTTTCTATTAAGTTTGAATCTCACATTAATAAAGTCTTCTGGACCACCTTTGTTGTTAAAAGCCTAACCATGAGCATAACTTCTGCTAATGCTTGTTTTCTCAATCAGTCGGTCATAGAAACAGCACATAGAAAGCTTTATTGATCCTCTAGAAGCATCTGTTCTCGTCTGGACACAAACCCGTCTAACACTGATCCTCCTGATCTCAGATCAGCATCTGCGTCTGGATCTCAGTAGATTACGACCTTGTCTGTCGCTTCAGATTAAACAGATCAGATGAGTTCAGATCGGGTCAAATCTAATACAAGTTACTCTATGTATACTGTAACTGTAACTAATGTAACTACTGTAACTGTAACTCTATGTAAACTGTAACTACTGTAACTGTAACTCTATGTAAACTGTAACTACTGTAACTGTAACTCTATGTATACTGTAACTGTAACTACTGTAACTGTAACTCTAAGTATACTGTAACTGTAACTACTGTAACTGTAACTCTATGTATACTGTAACTGTAACTAATGTAACTACTGTAACTGTAACGCTATGTATACTGTAACTGTAACTAATGTAACTACTGTAACTGTAACTATATATGCTGTAACTGTAAATACTGTAACTTTTAACTCTATGTATACTGTAACCGTAACTACTGTAACTAATATAACTACTGTAACTTTAACTCTGTATATACTGTAACTACTATAACTACAGTAACTGTAACAATGCATACTGTAACTGTAACTATGTATACTGTAACTGTGACTACTGTAATTATTGTAACTGTGTACTGTAACTACTGTAACTACTGTAAATGTAACCATATGTATACGTTAACTGTAACAACTATAGCTACAATAACTACTGTAACTCATGTATACTGTAACTATAACTAATGTAAATGTAACTATATGTATACTGTAACTGTAACTACTGTAACTGTAACTCTATGTATACTGTAAATGTAACTACTGTAACTGCAACTATATGTATACTGTAACTACTGTAACTGTAACTATATGTATACTGTAACCGTAGCTACTGTAACTAATATAACTACTGTAACTGTAAATATATGTATACTGTAACTGTAGCTACTGTAATTGTAAATCTATGTATACTGTAACTACTGTAACTGTAACTACTGTAACTGTAACTATATGTATACTGTAACCGTAGCTACTGTAACTGTAAATCTATGTATACTGTAACTACTGTAACTGTAACTATATGTATACTGTAACCATAGCTACTGTAACTGTAAATCTATGTATACTGTAACTACTGTAACTGTAACTATATGTATACTGTAACCATAGCTACTGTAACTGTAACTCTGTGTATACTGTAACTGTAACTACTGTAACTGCAACGATATGTATAATATAACTAACTACTATAACTACTGTAACTGTGTATACTGCAACCGTAACTACTGTAACTACTATAACTATTGTAACTGTAGCTACTGTAACTACTGTAACTATGTAAACTGTAACTGACTATAACTGCTGTAACTGTAACTACTGTAACTGTAAATCTGTGTATAGTGTAGCTGTAACTACTGTAACTACTGTAACTGTTACTCTGTGTATACAGCAACTGTAACTACTGTAACTGTAACTACTGTAACTATATGTATACTGTAACTGTAACTACTGTAACTATATATATACTGTAACTGTAACTACTATAACTAATGTAACTTTAACTACTGTAACTATATGTATACTGTAACTGTAACTACTGTAACTTTATGTATACTGTAACTGTAACTACAATTGCTCTATTAATGTAATGTAACGGATTACTTTATATTACTTTTCAAATGTTTCAAGTCGTTTTCAAACATGTAAAGGTAGAACTCAACACTGATTAGTGTCAGAATATTTCATCACTTGAATTAATAATATTAGATTATAATAATAATATAATTTTAAAGCACAGCCACCACAAAATCAGACTGACTTTGAGATCATTCTGAGGTTAAATACAGATTTAAAACCATACAAGAAATAGTTTAATAGCTATGATACTGTTTCTGAAATCAAAATTATGCCTTGGAAATAGAATAAAACAATTAATCTTAAGAAATAAAGCATATGCATAAACCCATATGCGAGCTTGAGCTTCAGAAGAAGCAGCAGAACCCACAACAAAACCAGCGACGCTAACAGATTCTACAGCGCTTTATAAAGCTGCTTACACACATTTTCAAAACTTTGCTAATCATGCTAAAACATGCTAGTAACACCTTAGCAACCTGCCCGGGTACCATAGCAACTACCTAGCAACACACTAATAACACTAATAACCAACATGCATACCAACCACCCTGAGCACCCTAGCAACCGCATACCAACCACCCTGAGCACCCTAGCAACCGCATAGCAACACCATAGCAACCACCCCAAGTACCCTAGCAACACCATAGCAACCGCCTAGCAACACCCTAACAACCACCCCAAGTGCCCTAGCAACTGCATGGAAACACCATAGCAACCACCCTGGTTTCCATGGCAACCATCTAGCAACACCCTAGCAACCACCCCGGTACCTTAACAACCGCAACTACCTAGCAACACACTAATATTACCTTAGCAACTACATAGCAACCACCCCGAGTACCCTAGCAACCGCATAGCAACACCTTCGCAACCACCTCGGGTACCATAGCACACTTATAATTAACCATAATTATTTCAATACATTCTTGCGGCTGAGACATGTGTGCACATGCATGTGTCTGTGTGTGTGTGTCTGTGTCTGTGTATGTGTGTGTGCGTGCGTGCGTGCGTGCGTGTGTGTCTGTGTGTGTGTGTGTGTGTGTGTGTGTGTGTCGTGTGTCGTGTGGTGTGTGTGTGTGTGTGTGTGTGTGTGTGTGTGTGTGTGTGTGTGTGTGTCTCTGTGTCCGTGTGTCTGTCTGTCTGTCTGTCTGTCTGTGTGTCTGTCGTTGTCTGTGCGTGTGCGTGTGCGTGTGCGTGTGTGTGTGTCTGTGTGTCTGTGTGTGTCTTTGCTCACTAGTAACACACACATCACACACACAGATGTGATATCAGTCTCAGAATCAGCAGGTACGACTGATGACGAGTGCCGTCCTTCTTCATGATCTCAAACACAGAGAGACTCCTGACCATCTGCAGTGAGTTACCTTCAGAAACACACATCCATTCCTGCAGAACACTCACACACACACTCACACACACACACTCACACACACACAGACACACACACACACACACACACACACACACACTGCAGCATATGAAGCGTCTCACCTCAACTCCTCTGATCTCACGCTGTTTCTCTTCCTTTCTCCTCCTGAGTGTCTGCTGCTGTGATCCAGCCACATTCAGAGATTCAGAGCGAGTGACAGACAGAGAGAGACACAGAGAGACACAGAGAGAGAGAGAGAGAGAGAGAGAGAGACGGGTGGGGGCTGCAGTGGGAGGAGAGACAGCAGATATCAGAGCTACAGCTAAATATAAAAAACACACACACACACACACACACACACACACATGCAGTGCTCAGAAGAGTCCCAGGATAAAGGAATCTAGAGAAAGAAGTGTCAAAGTGTGTCTGTGCGTGTGTGTGTGTGTGTGTGTGTGTGTGCGTGCGTGCAGTGGCGTGCACAAGGGGGGGTGCTCGACGGGCTCGACGCTAAAGTGCCCTTGCGGCCCGGTCTGTGGATATGAACGATACTATATGCAGTGTATGCTGTTTGCGTAGGGCACCATCCCAGGTAGGCTACATTCATAACCAAAGAAGTATATGTAACCCCCCGGGTCCACATACTGCCACAACTCGTCGGAGTGGGTCTCAAACCGGGATCCGTCGGAGGCGGGCGCTCTAACAAGGAACGCCAAAGGCTACAGCCTCTAGCGTCAGTCGCTAGAGCGCCTCTTTTTGAGGTCAGGAGAGTGAGGTTTTAACCAAAACCAACAAAGACTAACCTTACTGGTCATTTTAAGGCTAACACTCACCCGGCAATCTAACATATATATAAGACAATATTTGTTTTGTGCTTATAAAAACAGACCAAAGCAACTGAGCTCCAGAAATACCGTTTAAGATGAGCATGAAGATCAGAACGCGACAGACACACGCTTCATTAGTGCTGGAATATAACACTGACTGCAAGAACAGCAAATACAACACGCTTAAAAAGACCAACAACAAGCTCCTAATGAACCCTTCACGACTCTGTGTGTTATCTGATCACGAGCTGGTCTAATGCTGCATTCACGAGCGTTCACTCTGACGTCATACAGCAAAACATCAATCAAATCAAATCAAACCATATGCCTAGAGCCTATAATAAAAGCATGGGTCATTTTCTTAAGGGATTTGTATTTTATGTGTTTTGTTATACTTTAGCCTACTGTGTTAATGATTTTAAGTTTTGTACTTTTAATAAAAAAAAAATTTTTTTAAAACGAACTGACTCAAATGATTCGCGATGCTCCCGAACTGACTCAAATGATCGCGCTCCTTTTTACGTTCACACAACATTACTATACACAAGATCACACATCAGCTCACACAACTACTCAACAAGAATTCACCAGACTCCACGGTCTCAAATGACTACAAATGTCGATTCACGGTTTTCAACCTGACTCAATGGATGTCGGTACCAGTCTCAACTTCAAATTCAGAATTGCGCGAAGTCCCGAACTGACTAAATGAATTACGAAGAAATAGACGGTAGAGCCCAGGA
>CM049835.1:27527580-27547580 GCA_027422435.1 Schizopygopsis pylzovi | reverse complement strand
TGTTCAGCAAGACCTCTGAAACTCTGAAATGATATCCATAAAAATATACCTACCTTTGATTTTCAAAACCCAGAACACGTGTTTGGAGCCACTTTCTTGTTTGTAATGTTTTAACCCGGCTGAAAACACAGCGACATCTAGTGGAAGTATCTAGTATAACAGCAGCCATGGCTCTATCCTTAGCACATTCTCAACAGATGGTGATAATCTGTCTCCATCTGCTGGTCACTGCAGAAAACACCAAGTATACAGCTGATCAACACTTTCTCTAGACCTCGCTTTCAGTTTGTACTTGATTTGCCAAATGTAAAGTTAAAAGTAAAGAAACTTTCCCTCTGTGGTTGCTGTAAATGCTTTCACACTCATTTAATCACTTGCTTTGCCCTGAAACTTACATATATTGTGTTTAATTGCATTATTCACATATGATTACCGTTAAAAGAGTTCACTCAAATAAAGTTACAATGCCATATAATATAAAAAGGCTATCTAATCTAACACCACAATACATCTGTCGCTTGATTAAAGCAAACAACTTTAAATCTTAATTAAGCCATAAAACCTCATCTAATATTAAATTCTGATCCGAAAAACATAGTCATGAAGGAATAAATAAGCATGATATCGGGACTCGTCAGAGAACGTTAATTTTTTCTGCCGGCTCGATACGTCACGAAGATCCGCCCACCGCGCGCTGCTCACCCGCTATGGCAAGCCCTTTTAACATTTAAAACCTTTTTCTGACTATCCATAAATATAATTTCGGATAGTCATAATTATAATTCGACTAGTCATAATTGAATTGTAGATATCTTCAAATCAATTACGACTAGTCGAATTATAATTATGACTATCCGAATTATAATTGTGACTATCCGAAATGATATTTATGGATAGTCAGAAAAAGGTTTTAAATGTTAAAAGGGCTTGCCATACATGCGCGCTGCTGTTGGCGCGCTTTTACAGTTTGAATCATGAACGATTATAGACACACAAAGCGGCACATACGCACAAACAAACGTGCAGTGATGAAGCGCGTGAAAGCGATCATCAAAGATCTGAATGAGAAAACCCGGTGTTTATTACAGAAGGAACTCAGCAAAGACTTAAACAGGTGACTATAATACGATTAAGCTATGATAATCAAATTCGAAAAACGTTTTTATAGCGTGTGTGATAATTATGAATCTTAACATACTGTAGTATTTATGTGGTACTTTAAATTATACTATGGTACCACCATGGTACGTGCAGTATGAATCCATTGTCGTTTTATATTTTTAGTGCTGTCGTTTGCAGTGTTTTGATGCTTGTTGGGTTGAAAAATGGCTTTACCATCAGTACAGAATCATTCACAAGCTTAACATGCAGTTTAACTTCGTAATCAATCAAAACAATCGCATGCAGGTTGGTTTCACAAAGTGAGAAAATACTAATCTGGAGATGTTTATGCCTTGTTTCATCGAGGAAAATGTTCTGTGTGAGTGAACTATCTGAATCATTCAGACTCAACCGAGAACCGTTATGCTGTGTGACCAAATTAATTGGTAACAATATTTTTTTAAGAAGATTGTGTGACTTCACTAAAGATTTAATAGTCCATGCCAAAATATAATACTGTACATATTCTATTTAGCCAATTCAGTTGGGATTTAACAATGTTTGACCTGACATTAGTTTGCTATTGCTAAAAATATATATCCCTTTTATGACAAGGCTCAGTTTGTGGAATTTACAAAGTATTTGTTAGTGATGTAAATGTAATATTCTAATTCCATTCGTCTCAATGACCGTTTCTGTTTCACCTAGAGACATGAATCCAACTGTAACACACTCAGAATATAATTCTTTGTATAGCACAAAACACTCAGAAGGCCATTTCCGCGAATGTAAAATGAAGAACGTTTTTATTTCTGGTTATGATGTTTCTCCAGCTGTTTGCCTTTTTTGTTTTTCATGTTACCTGGCCTTTAAAAAAGCAGATATGTGTTCCTGGAGCACAAAAGCAGTCATAAGTAGCACAGGTATATTTGTAGCAATAGCCAACAATACTTTGTATGGCTCAAAATTATTACATTTTTATTATATGCCAAAAATCATTGGGATATTAAGATCATGTTTCATGAATATATTTAGTAAATATATCAAAACGTAATTTTTGATTAGTAATATGCATTGCTTAGAACTTCATTTGAACAACTTTAAAGATGATTTTCTCAATATTTAGATTTTTTTTGCACCCTCAGATTCCAGATTTTCAAATATTGTCCAAACCATACATCAATGGAAATATTATTTATTCAGCTTTCAGATTATGTAGAAATCTCAATTTCTGAAAATTATGCCTGGTTTTGTGGTCCAGGGTCACATATAAGGTCAGGATTTGAACTTGGGTCTCATTGGGTCCATCATGATCAGGTTCTTTAATGTGTGCCAGCTGTCATTTCTCTCACTATCAACCTTTATTTTTGCTTACAACTTTTGCTTTTGCATGTGAACATTATTCACATATTTTGTTATATGTTTCTTAACACCGCTACAGAAGAACAACGGGAAAGTTGGAAGACACTGTAAAGGCCCTAAGGAATGAATATGGAAGGAAAAAAGCATTCAAAATGATCAAGCGCATGCTGAAAAAAATCAGAAAAAAGAAGAATACCAAACATGTGAAAAGATGTATAATTTACTTTTTACATTTTGTGCTATTACACAATATGTTTCTCAATCTTTAATACGCTTTAATATAATTTTTGTACTGTTTTGATTATTTATGTATTTATTTTTGTAACAGGTGGTGACAACATTCAAACAGACTCTGGACACATGACAGCTCAAAAGCATAACAATATTTCCCCAAATAATAATAATAATAATTCTGAATCACTCGGACAACTCTCGAATCAGACCCCAAATCAGTGTATTTTCACAATTGACCAGAAGGATGGTTGTACAGCACTTGCTCCAAACATGTTAGAAAACACCATAAATGGTGATGTTAACATGAGCCTAAATGTGGTGAGTCCTGATCATTAAAATACTGTAATAATGTACATTTTACTGAGTTACTCATTTAAAGTGACAGTTCACCCAAAAATGAAAATTCATCCATCTACTCACCCTGAAGTTGTTCCAAACTTTTATGCGTTTCTTTCTTCTGTTAAACACAAAAGCAGATATTTTGAATAATGTTGGGAGCCCAGCAGTTGCTGGTAGCCATTGACTTCCATTATATGGAGAAAAATAATGAGTTCACACTTACATATATTTAGCACGATAAACGTAATGCGTATTTGGCGAGTATGGTAATACGTTGTTGGCGTGCTGTCCTGGGGAAGGGCTCCGAGCTCGGGAATGGCCGAACCAGAGTACCCCCCCCCCTCCCCATAGTGTGATGAGAATTCTAGTGATATTGGTGGAGAAGGGGTGGTGGAGGGATGCTGCTCAATCGTCAAATTAATGGAGCTATGTCAGCTGTATTTATATCCGAGTGTTGATTAACTTGATTGCGTACCACTTGTGTTTGATTAGGCTAAGTATCTGACGTGCTCCTCCCGAACTTTGTAAATGAAACATCATTTGTTTATCCAGATACTTTAAAATATCTTGTCATACAGGTTTGGAACAACATCAGAGTACGTGAATGATGACCGAATTTTCATTTTTGGGTGAACTATCACTTTAAGATATAAAATTCCATTAATTCCTATCAAGAAATCCAGACTCCGAGAAAATAATTTCAGATAAAAAGTGGCCAAAGTGGCCATTTTTCTTAAAGGGGTTATTAATGTGGCCTTGGATGTACACTTGGACCTTTTGCTCTTTTTTTAAAATTTGGGATTTCTTGTGATACCAGTGGACTCTCAACTATGATATTGTTTTTGTGTATTTTATAGGCTATTGTATATATATTTGTTTGTTTTTTGCCACAGGTGTCTCAGTCTACCTCAGTAAACAAATATGGTAAGAAAAGTTGTAGGACATTGTTCATTCATAAGTGTGATGCTTCTGTTAATAATTTGACTTTCCATTTTTGTCCTGATTTTTAGACGTTCTTCAGAATGTTAAGAATGAGATGAAATCAAGAATGATGGAGGATTCTGAGTGGATTTTGCAAGGAATTGCACAAAAGTCTGTCTCCATAAACAAGATCTACACACAAGTGTTCATCATCAATGACGAGTCGGACCCCATCAACAGAGAACATGAGATCCGGCAGATCGAGATGACGCATGATTTAAACACATCAGCACAGACGGTCATCAACTACAATCAAATTCTTCAACCACCCACAGATGACAACAACAGAACCATGAAGACCATTTTGACTAAAGGAATTGCCGGAATTGGGAAAACGTTCACCGTGCAGAAGTTTGTCCTCGACTGGGCAAGCGGAGAAGCCAATCAAGATCTAGACTTTGTGTTTCTGCTCCCGTTCAGAGAGCTAAACTTGGTTGAGGGAGAAAAGAGTCTTTTTGCCCTGATCTGTGACTTTTACCCTGAGTTTAGACAGGCAAGAGAGATCCCTGAATGGATCTGCAATAGGAAAGTTCTGTTCATCTTAGATGGTCTGGATGAATATAAAAAAGAATTGAACTTTCAGAACAGCATTTTGTCAGATGTGACTAAAGAAGCCTCAGTGGATGTCCTTATAGTAAACCTTCTGCGAGGAAAACTTCTCCCGTCTGCACACGTGTGGATCACCAGCCGACCCGTCGCAGCTGGACAGCTTCCGTCTGAGATCTTCATAAATGGGTATATCACACAGATCAGAGGATTCACAGATGAGCAAAAGCAGGAGTACTTCACCAGGCAGTTTGAGGATCCAGAGCAAATAAAAGCAGTTATCTGTCACCTAAAGTCTCAGAAGAGTCTGTGGATATTGTGCCACATACCTCTGTTTTGTTGGATTTCATCGGTTGTTCTCAAAGATATACTTGAAAAACAAAATAAAGATAAAAAAATGCCCTCAAATCTGACAGAAATGTACATCCATTATCTGCTCATTCAGACTGGACTGAGCCTCAAGAAATATCAAGGTAAAGGGCTGTCTCAAGAAGATGCTCTCCAGACACTTAAAATAGAGCGGTCACACAAACATGTTTTCATGCGGCACAAAGAAGTGATTATGAAACTGGCAGAGCTGGCATACAGACAGCTGAAAAAACAGAATGCCATCTTCATAGAAGAAGACTTAAATAAATATAATATCTCTGTTGATGAAGCGTCTCAGTATCCTGGCGTCATTACCTGCGTCTCAGAGCGCAAATATGTGTTTTACGAGACCAAACATTTAAGCTTTGTCCATCTCAGTGTCCAGGAATTCTTTGCAGCCATCTTTGCGTTTCATGAAATTTTATCAGGAAACCTAGACTCTCTGGAATTAATTACAGCTAAAAAGATATCAAAGGCTAATTTGAGTGATTTTCTCAAAATATTGATTGATGAGGCCTTGAAAAGTAAAAACGGACACTTGGACCTTTTTAACTGCTTTGTGTTTGGGATTTCTTGTGATTCCAGCAGACAGTTACTTGAAGAATTCCTGCCTCCAATCAGGAGAAGTTGCTCAGATGATCACAGAAAGGTGGCCACATACATTAAGTCTTTAAAGAGGAAAGGTCTGTCTTCTGAGAGATGCATCGGTCTTGTTCGTTGTCTGGTGGAGCTTAAGGACCAGTCGTTTTTGCAAGAAATGCATGAGCTTGAACGCTCACGGTGCAAAGAATCCCTCACACCGTTCCAGTGCACGCTTCTGGCGTACCACTTTGTGATGTCTGATACGAAACACGATGAGTTTGACCTCAGGAAATACAACATCAGCTTAGACGGGTTTCAGAGATTCTCCCCAGCAATCCCATGCTTCACAAAGGCTCTGTAAGTAAAGTGATGTTAAACACCTTCAGAATGTTTCATGAAATATTCCCAGTTGAATTTTGGATATAACAATTTAAATGCGAAATTCTAACATTTTAAAAGCAAAATTGCAACATTTTAAAAGCAAAATTGCAACATTTTAAAAGCACAATTGTGGGTGGTTCAGCGAGGTCTGCAGCGGGAGAGAGAGTTGGGAGACGAGCGGTGAGTAAGTGGGTCCAGTGCAAATGACAAACAGTTCATAGATACGGGAAGGAGGCGGGAACCGGCGAACGTTTAAAGCACTTTAATAATAAAATAAACAAACACAAAAGAAAAGCGGCAGCCCCTCACAGATGACTGCTGCACACAACACAAATAAAAGTTCAGGCCTGGTCCTCTCTCGTCTTTCACTGTCATCGCTCCTCCTTTTATCCTTCTAGAGCTCCTCCGTGGGACTCGAGACCGGTGAATGGTGCAGGTGTCATTCATTATCATTAACTCCATTGGCCTCGCTCCATTCCCACGGCTCTCGGCCCCACCCCACTCGTCACATACCCCCATCGCCCCTCGCAGGCCTGGGGGTAATCCCAAAACTGCGCTCTCTTCCCCCTCCTCTGGGGGGCGCCGATCACGGCGGCTGTGGCGTACCTGGGGGTAAGGACAGATGAGGCAAGAGAAAAGGAGACGGAAGGATGAGGAGAGAGAGCAAAAATAATTGCCGTTTGGTCCTCAGCCAGCTGAGAGGCTCTCACTCGCGGTGCCATGCGATGGTACTGGACATCTTTGGTGGATGGCCCGATGCTCCTCCGCCTCCTGGTGGACGGCGATGGATCCTCCGGTCAAGGGAAGCCGGCAGCGAGTCCCCAGACATGGCGGATGGCAGCAGACTCCGGACTCCCGGCGAATGGCGCCAAGTCCTCTGCTCCCTCTCGGACGGCAGCCACCCCTCCTCAACCCAGGAGCACGGCAGTGAGCCTTCCGTCCCACCTGTTCTTCCATTGCTCCAGCACCACTGCCTCGGGCAGCCACTGGCGGTCTCCGCTTCTTCCTGCTGCCTGACCTCCTCAGCACCGCGATCCCCCTCAGCAGCGAGGGCTCTCTGACAGTGTGTCCCTCCTTCCTCCCGGGTTTCAGCACCAGTGTAACAAAGTCAGAGGTTAGGGAGGATGGGGTCGGCTTGACTGCTACTGGTGGTATTTATTTTGGTCCTCAGCAACCAGCACAATGCAAAAGCAATATCAGTCTTGGGCTCTCCAGAGCAGCGCACACGAGCTCCACACATCCACCAGTCAGCAGTCTGTGCCTCTCCTTCTACTTCTGGTTCCCAGTCCCTTTATGCGGTCTCTCCACGCCAATTACTGGAACAAGACACAGGTGTTTGTCATTTGCACTTGACCCACTTACTCACGCTTGTCTCCCAACTCTCTCTCATATATTCCTACTTTTAAAATAAAAATGGCAAAAAGATTATCAGATCATTTGTCAGTTTTTACTAATGAATTATTAGCTATCATACTAGCTCTATAGTGGATCGAAGAATTTCAACCAGAAAGAACTGTGATATCTAGTGACTCCATGGCTGCGCTCACTAGTCTACTAAGAGGTAAATCTGAAGCTAGGCAAGATTTAGTATTTGAAGTTTTACTAAATTTGTTTAGAATAAGGCAGTTAAGGATAGAGGTAAATTTCCTCTGGGTTCCTGCACATGTGGGTGTGGATGGAAATGAGGAAGTAAACTTGCTAGCTAAGAAAGCATTAAATCATACTCAAATAGAAATTAAGTTGGGTTTAATTAAAGCTGAATTCAAGAGAGTGATTTCAGTTGAAGTAAATAAGAAATGGCAAAATTTATGGAATAGTGAGTCTAAAGGAAGACATCTTTTTCAGATTCAGGAGTATGTTGGAAATGAGAGAAAAATATATGGAAATATATGAGGATGTTTCTCCAGGACCACTGCTACTCAACATTCAAATGGCAGGTAGAGCATCCATATGCTTGTTCAGGTGCAAGATGGGAGAAGGACTTGGACCCTATTCAAGATGAACTGGTAAGTATTGTGTTTATTTAGTGACACTTTGCATATTTAAATGATAACCATTACTTAATCTGTTAAACGTTCTTTATTTTTAGTTAAAGTATGTGTTGGACAAAAATCGGCCATCAGAAGAATTGCTGCACAAAAAACGAATTCCTAGATAATGCATAATGTTACACATGGCAGCTTTCACAGGGATGCAATCATTCTGCAATTCATTTCAGATCGGAAATGCCTGCCTCAAGATTGTGGAAGAAGCTGCACGAAGACATGTACTTTATACTACTATCTTCTTTAGTATTAATTTGGATGTATGCTTGTTTAATAACTTATGTTCTTTCCTTAAGGGGAAAAATGTTCACATTGTGGACCTCTATGCTGTTCCCACCTGGAAAGACAAAAATGTGGACCCAGTGCATTGTTTGCCTGAAAGTTTTTTTTTTTTTTTTGCTGTCATGTGCTTTTTAACCGAGAAAGAGTTCTATTGGGAATAGACAAAAAAGTATGTTATTTTTGTGCATGCATATTATTTTGTCACAATACTATTAGGGAAACGTGAGGTCCAAGGATATCATTCTATTTCCATCTTGGAGCAGGCAGGCGGATGAAGCTGATCACTTTCTGCTCTTTGTTGAGTTTCTTTTAATCTTTCTAGTTGTAATATTTCCAAATTCAACAGTTAGGGTTAGTGAGTTCGATTTTTGTGGATATTAACAAAATATCCATTGATTGCAGGTTTTGTTTGTAGCTAAGAGGGAGATACTTTTTCTTGATTCTCTTCGCCCTGATGGTTTTGGAGATGAGACCTACAGAACCATATTTAGGTTGAGACTAAAGATAATTAATTTACTGGCCTTGTTCCAGGCGTGTTATTTGGTTACAATTTACAAAAGGAGCCTTGTTCTCAGGCTTCAACTTCATTTTCGAGTCTCATTCTTAGGCTTCAAGTTCATCAAAGAGCCTCGTTCTCAGGCTACAGAACTGATCATGTAATTACACATTATGTATTTTGTGTTTTCTTTGGAATGCCAGACACATTGCAACCTTCATTGACCCAGGATCCTGGACTGAAAAAACAGGAAGAGACCTTGAGGTATGTAATGATTTAATTGTGTAAAGCTAATGTAAACTTAATTTTCTCCTCCCATAGGTCTTTTCATCTTGTAAAAAAAAACAAAATATAAAACACAAAAAATAGCATTTTAAATGGTTACTGCCTCTAGTGGGGCCTATATGATCATATGGAGATTCTCAACTGAGCAAAACAAGTGAAACATATAAACTTAGTTCAATTTGAAGCTCTAATTTGCTTCTTTTTTTTTTTTATTCAGTCAGTTAGATTTAAACTCAAAAAAATATATATTTTCCAAAAAAAAAGTTTTTAAATTCAAACTGAATTTTAGTCTTAACATATGTATATTCATGCAATTTCATAAATATGTAATAAATATAAAATATATATTTAAAACTATAAATATGCTATAAACTCATTGCTCTCCACCACCGCACTCAAATTTAAACTCAAATTTAACTGTTAATAAAAAAAAAAGTCAAAATGACAGTGATTTTCTAGCATTAACATGTTATAATGTGTTTAAGTGTGTGTACCATTTATGCACGTGTGTGTTTGTGTGGGTGGGTGGATGGGTATGTGAGTTTTTTATGTATTGGGGATATTCTGTAGTCTCAGCCCTTTCGGTTGGGTATGCGTCTTTTGTGGATTGTGTCAGATTTTGTATATGTGACCTTGAGCACAAAACCAATTCTTTGAATTGAAAATCTATTTTTTGAATTTGTTAGGACAATATTTGACCGAGATACAATGATTTTAAAATCTGGAATCTGAGGTTGCAAAAAAAAACTAAATATTGAGAAAATCGCCTTTAAAGTTGTCCAAATGAAGTTTTTAGAAATGCATATTAGTGATCAAAAAGTTTTTATATATTTACGGTAGGCAATTTTGTAGGGGAATTTACAGTAAAGACCCTCGGACCAGGTGTGTTGAATGAAGACCAGAAGTCAAAGATTCAATCAAAATGAAGAGAAATTACTGAAGATGATAGTTTGCAGTTTCATCAGCAGAAGTAAGCTTCAAGACTCGCAATCGAGTTCGTAGGCTGCTCTGCTTACATTTCACTCTTGCCATAGCTTGATTAATATCCAAGAAATAATGTAATAATATAATAATTATTATTTTACAAACTTTTTTTTTGTTTTGTTTTTTTATTACAACCACAGAAACTCTGCGTATCCACTCAATTTTTTGTGTGTTCCCCAATTCAAGTGTGACAAAAGTCATAAAGTCTCATACCATAATGATCAATGCTTGTTTTAAAAATAAACTAAAATAATTTTCAGGTTGGAATGATCCTAAAAGGATTAGGATATGTATGTATACATGTTTAAACAAGCCAGCAGTTGTTTTTAAAACTAACTGTGGATGCACATTTCCTTTTCCAGTGTTTTTCTCAACAGTGTTCAGGGAATTCCTGTGGCATCTACATGCTGATGGTAAGAATGTTTCATTTGTGAAAGCTGTTAAATAATAAAATCAAAGCCTTAGTGTTATTTGTATTTCACAGTATGCTCTCAGCACATGTACATCATGGCCAGTAACGTTCACAGAGGTAAGCTAGATGTTCACAAAAATATACCAAAATACTTCTATGTGGCTTTTTTTATTTTTTTGTGCGTTTTGCACTCTTTTAGGAGGAGGTGCCATTGATTTGCCAGTGGTGGTGCATTCAGTTGATGGAGAGGTTTTGCCTTGAAGGGTATGACAGACTCTATAGATACAATTTCAGTATCTCGGCTGTATTAAGTCACTGTTGGCGAAGTGATACTAGAAAGGTGTTATACAAATAGAGTGCATATACATTTACATATTTGACAAAGGCACGGACAGAGATTTTCACACTGGACAGAAGAAGCATCCCAACTCCTTCAGGGAACCCTTGAGCCTGTCTTTAGGGTGTCAAAATCCACCACCACCAAACAGTCACCCAGCAGAAGAGTTGTGGTTGAAGAGGACACTGATAAGGTAAATTATTCTAGTGGTCATATATCAAGGAGTCGCATGCAAGCTGGATAAATAGTTTAATTTGTTTGTGCCATTATATATTTGTATATTCAGGTGCAACAGCCTACCATTGTGAGAGACCGTCATACAGCTTGGAACTGGGCACACAATCACAGAGACTTATTCCGTAGAGAGGTGACAGAGCCTGCTTTTCTGCAGATGAACAGTGAAGATAAAACAAATGCACTTAGGAAGGCCCTGAGGAGTGAATTCCCTGAAGCAAAGGATGACTTTTTGTTTAGATTTCAGTCTCAAGATGACATGGAAACATTTTTGTCATACTGTGTTGATAAACAAAGCCTGAAGGTCAATGCCATGTTCCTCAATCAGCAATTGTAGTGAAGGGAGGGAATGAATGAATGAATACATTAATGAATAAATGATTTGGAAAAATATATATTTTTGTGTTTCTTAGATGCAGACATTTGTTAAAGTATGCTGAAATAAGTAAAACATATCTTTAAAAAAAATTATGTAAATGTAAAACACTTATATACACATCTGTATTACACAAATAAAGTGTAGCGAATGTAAACTTTTTTTTTTCTTTTAATTTTACTCAATTGATTTAATTTGTGCACATTTAATCGATTACTCAATTTAATCAATATAATTTAATTGATATATTTGATCAAAAAAGTGTATTTATATCAAGAGAATCACTAGTAAATGACTATTTTCGGTACAGATCAGGTGGTGTGTGTCAACAACACATGAAAGCATTACATAATTATTAATATTATAACAGTGTTATTATAACTACCCGAAATTGGCCTAAAATGTTTTTTCTTTCGTTTTAATTTTATTATGCCATACATTAGAACAATACAACGAGAAACATTCAAATGTAAAAGAAAAATAGAAAAAGATGAACAACATTAATATAATGAAACCGTGCCAGATGACAGTAACCATATATAATAGACAAAAAATAAAATAAATAACAATATAGCTTGAAATCATTTATAAAATGAGAAAAGTTTGGTTCGGAGCCTGACCACTTCATTTTATGAGTATGAAACTTCCCCATTAAAATTAACAATTGTATAAAATATGCTATATCTTTGTCAAATCCATGATCACTGAAGTATATTATTACATCAAATCCACTCAACTGCAAAGAAATGTCCAATATTTTCTTAGTGAAATTGCCGTAAATTCATACAGACAGGAAGTGGAAGCAAATTCGCGCATGCGCAGTACAAATCGTGTTACCGGTACGGATCGAGTAGTGACAATGCACACGTAACGGACAAACAAACGAGCAGCCAGTGACGAGGAAAATAGAGCCGGCATAAGGAGAGCCGCTGTTTATTACAGAAGGATCTTCACAAGCCCTTCAACAGGTAATATTAATATAATATTTCTGATTATATACTGGTTCGAAAGGGAGCAGGTATATCCGGTTAGTGTACTGTGTGTGTGAGGATGCAGGCAGACGTGTGATGTCATGATGTTGCCAAAACTTTTTACGTATTTAAAGCGAAGTAATGTATTGTGATATATTTTGAAACATTACTTTCATCATATACTACTGCATCTATCCGGTAGGTACTTAATATTTTACATACAAAGGTAGTTTTTGTACCTTCGTGTTCAGTGTTTTTATGCATATGGTTGGAAAAATGTCTGTATCTTCAGTCCAAAGTCACTCCTTAAGCTTATAACTTAATAAAGATGTTCTTTGTTTCTTCCAAATAACGTGATGCTGGTTTGGTTTGAATATATTGTGGGAAAATACTCGTTTTCGGTGTTACGAAGTACTGAAGGCTAAATGATTCAGTTCATGAGTGAACTCTAACTAAAAATAAAATGCTAATTTTTGACATAATGTACGTTTGAATAAAGCATAACTGGCACACATCGCATTCGGCACAGATACGGTTTGGAAATTATTTCTTTAATTCAATATTTCCTGTTCACTAGGTCCAAATGATATTGTGTTAGGGAAAGTTACTTTTAAATGTGATTCATTACAATATTGCGTTAAATAAGTCTTTAATTGTGTTACTTTTCATATAAAGTAATGCTTGCTTGTTTGTTTTAAATATAAAAAGTTATATTTTTGACTCAACCAAAAGTGACGCGATGAAACATGATATCATGGCTGAAGGACGTAATTTCACATCTGTACAGTAGAGACAAACAAATAATACATGTTCATATTTAGTCTAGAACTACAGTAAGTTCATGTTCACACAAGATTCTCTCAACATGGCAACACAAGAGCTGTCAGTCAATACATGGAAAACTGGTATTACTTATTTAAAAATATCTATATTTTTGGGTAAATTAAAAAGATGTGTTCTTTTACTACTGTACGTACTTAAAGGAATCTGATTATGTAACTCACATTACTCCCCCAACACTGATTGTGTCACTGATGAAACATGCATTTTCAGCTAGGCTGCTTTTGAAATTATATGTCCTGGAAAAAGTGTTATACAAATAAACATGGATTGAACATTAACCCTAACCCTAACACAGCAGAATGACAAAACGAATGGAAGACGATTGGAAAGAGAATGAAAATGGGGGGAGAATGTCACCAAAAAAGAGACGTATCGAAAGTAAGAAAACATTTATTTTATTTTGTTATAAGACAAACATTTTCAGAATCCTTAATAATATTTACACTTTTTATTTTTCATTTTTTAAACAGACGGTGACATCATTCAAACACATTCTGGAAATATGGCATCTCAACAGCCTAACATTCCACCACAAGATAATAATAATTCTATATCACCCGGACAACATATTCATAACTCAAATATGAATTGTAACTCCACAATTGACCTGAAGGACGGTTGTACAGCAGTTGCTCCAATCCTCATAGGAAACAACATAGATCGTGTTATCGTTCAATCAGTATGTCTGATCACTTTAATATTGTACATTTTGCAGTTGATCATTTAAGATATGGTTTATGTGTATGTTATATGTTTATGTATGTGGGGTTTTTTTCAGCAACAGGTGTCTCACTCTACCTCGGTGAACCAAAATGGTACGAACTTTTGTTGTATAACACCGTTCATTTATAAATAAAATGCTCCTGTTAATGATATGACTTTCCAACTTTGTCCTGATGTTTAGAAGTCCTTCAGAACGTAAAGAATGAGATGAAATCAAGAATGATGAACAACTCAAAGTGGATTTTGGAGGGAATCGCATCCCAGTCAGTCTCTCTGAACAAGATCTACACACAAGTGTTCATCATCAATGACGAGTCGGACCCCATCAACAGAGAACATGAGATCCGGCAGATCGAGATGACGCATGATTTAAACACATCAGCGCAGACGGTCATCAACTACAATCAAATTCTTCAACCACCCACAGATGAGAACAACAGAACCATGAAGACCATTTTGACTAAAGGAATTGCTGGAATTGGGAAAACGTTCACCGTGCAGAAGTTTGTCCTCGACTGGGCAAGCGGAGAAGCCAATCAAGATCTAGACTTTGTGTTTCTGCTCCCGTTCAGAGAGCTAAACTTGGTTGAGGGAGAAAAGAGTCTTTTTGCCCTGATCTGTGACTTTTACCCTGAGTTTAGACAGGCAAGAGAGATCCCTGAATGGATCTGCAATAGGAAAGTTCTGTTCATCTTAGATGGTCTGGATGAATATAAAAAAGAATTGAACTTTCAGAACAGCATTTTGTCAGATGTGACTAAAGAAGCCTCAGTGGATGTCCTTATAGTAAACCTTCTGCGAGGAAAACTTCTCCCGTCTGCACACGTGTGGATCACCAGCCGACCCGTCGCAGCTGGACAGCTTCCGTCTGAGATCTTCATACATGGGTATATCACACAGATCAGAGGATTCACATATGAGCAAAAGCAGGAGTACTTCACCAGGCAGTTTGAGGATCCAGAGCAAATAAAAGCAGTTATCTGTCACCTAAAGTCTCAGAAGAGTCTGTGGATATTGTGCCACATACCTCTGTTTTGTTGGATTTCATCGGTTGTTCTCAAAGATATCATTGAAAAACAAAATAAAGATAGAAAAATGCCCTCAAATCTGACGGAAATGTACATCCACTATCTGCTCATTCAGACTGGACTGAGCCACAAGAAATATCAAGGGGTAGAGCTGTCTCAAGAAGATGCTCTCCAGACACATAAAGAAGTGATTATGAAACTGGCAGAGCTGGCATACAGACAGCTGAAGGATCAGAACGCCATCTTCAGAGAAGAAGACTTGAAGAAATATAATATCTCTGTTGATGAAGCGTCTCAGTATCCTGGCGTCATTACCTGCGTCTCAGAGCGCAAATATGGGAATTACAAGACCAAACGTTTCAGCTTTGTGCATCTCAGTGTCCAGGAATTCTTTGCAGCCATCTTTGCGTTTCATGAAATTCTATCAGGAAACCTAGACTCTCTGGAATTAATTACAGCTAAAAATATATCAAAGGCTAATTTGAGTGATTTTCTCAAAAAATTGATTGATGAGGCCTTGAAAAGTAAAAACGGACACTTGGACCTTTTTAACTGCTTTATGTTTGGGATTTCTTGTGATTCCAGCAGACAGTTACTTGAAGAATTCCTGCCTCCAATCAGCAGAAGTTGCTCAGATGATCACAGAAAGGTGGCCACGTACATTAAGTCTTTAAAGAGGAAAGGTCTGTCTTCTGAGAGATGCATCGGTCTTGTTCGTTGCCTAGTGGAGCTTAAGGACCTTAAGGAGCTTAAGCATGAGCTTGAACGCTCACAGTGCAAAGAATCCCTCACACCGTTCCAGTGCACGCTTCTGGCGTACCAGTTTGTGATGTCTGATACGAAACACGATGAGTTTGACCTCAGGAAATACAACATCAGCTTAGACGGGTTTCAGAGATTCTCCCCAGCAATCCCATGCTTCACAAAGGCTCTGTAAGTAAAGTGATGTTAAACACCTTCAGAATGTTTCATGAAATATTCCCAGTTGAATTTTGGATATAACAATTTAAATACAAAATTCTAACATTTTAAAAGCAAAATTGCAACATTTTAAAAGCAAAATTGTGGGTGGTTCAGCGAGGTCTGCAGCGGGAGAGAGAGTTGGGAGACGAGCGGTGAGTAAGTGGGTCAAGTGCAAATGACAAACAGTTCATAGATACGGGAAGGAGGCGGGAACCGGCGAATGTTTAAAGCACTTAAATAATAAAATAAACAAACACAAAAGAAAAGCGGCAGCCCCTCACAGATGACTGCCACACACAACACAAATAAAAGTCCAGGCCTGGTCTTCTCTCGTCTTTCACTGTCATCGCTCCTCCTTTTATCCTTCTAGAGCTCCTCCGTGGGACTCGAGACCGGTGAGTGGTGCAGGAGTCGTTCATCATCATTAACTCCACCGGCCTTGCTCCGTTCCCGTGGCTCTCAGCCCCGCCCCACTCGTCACATACCCCCATCGTCACTCGCAGGCCTGGGGGTAATCCCAAAACTGCGCTCTCTTCCCCCTCCTCTGGAGGGCGCCGATCACGGCGGCTGTGGCGTACCTGGGGGTAAGGATAGATGAGGCGAGAGAAAAGGAGACGGAAGGATGAGTAGAGACGAGAGAGAGAGAAAATTGCCGTTTTGTCCTCAACCAGCTGAGAGGCTCTCACTCGCGGTGCCATGCAATGATCCGACTCCTCTGCTCCCTCTCGGACGGCAGCCACCCCTCCTCAACCCAGGAGCACGGCAGTGAGCCTTCCGTCCCACCTGTTCTTCCATTGCTCCAGCACCACTGCCTCGGGCAGCCACTGGCGGTCTCCGCTTCTTCCTGCTGCCTGACCTCCTCAGCACCGCGATCCCCCTCAGCAGCGAGGGCTCTCTGACAGTGTGTCCCTCCTTCCTCCCGGGTTTCAGCACCAGTGTAACAAAGTCAGAGGTTAGGGAGGACAAGGTCGGCTTGACTGATACTGGTGGTATTTATTTTGTTCCTCAGCAACCAACGCTCAATATAACTCAATGCAAAAGCAATATCAGTCTTGGGCTCTCCGGAGCACACGATCTCCTCACATCCACCAGTCAGCAGTCTGTGCCTCTCCTTCTACTTCTGGTTCCCAGTCCTTTTATGCGGTCTCTCCACGCCAATTACTGGAACAAGACACAGGTGTTTGTCATTTGCACTGGACCCACTTACTCACACTTGTCTCCCAACTCTCTCTCCCGCTGCAGACCTCGCTGAACCACGCCCCCCTCATTAAATGCAAAACTGTTACCGATTTAATGCAGAATTGTATCCATTTAAAAGCTCAATTTGAACAGTTTTAATGCAAAATTTTAAGTTTAAAAGCTAAATTATATCAGTTTTAATGCCATACTGACAGGTTCAAAGGAAGCAGCTTTACAGAGCAGCACTGCGAGATCCTGAAGTGTTACCTGACATCTCCAAACTCTCACCTGACTCATCTCGATCTGAGCCACAATGGTTTGGGTCAGTCCGCACTGAAGCAGCTTTCCACAGCGCTCCGTGATCTCAACTGCCAGATTGAGATACTGAACCTCAGCCACAATAACTTCCAGAGTCTGGACATGGAGCTGATCAGGGATGTGCTTACTGGAGAAAACATGAATCTGAGAGACCTGGATCTGAGCGACAATCCTCTGCAGGATCCAGGAGTGGAAATACTCTCAGATGGACTGAAGAGTCCTAACTGTCATCTTGAAGTTCTGAAGTAAGTCAAACTAACCACAAACAACAGAGTCCAGAAACAGATAAAGAGGAGAATATGCTGATGTGTTTTTGCATTGTAGGCTTTCAGGCTGTCAGATTAAAGTTTATCAGCGGGTGTCATCTTTAAAAGACAATTCATATCTGAGAAAGCTGGACCTGCGCTATAATGCTCTTGAAAACATTGGAGAAGAGCATGAGGTGCTCTCACTGAGGTACTGTACCTTGTCTCTGCTGTTGTGTCAGCGTATGGAAGATTGATGTATACGTCCACTGCATCTCTTTTATGTTCTGTAATGGGACGCTCCATTTGTTTTAAATTGTGCTTAAATAACAGTGTGATTCTGCTCTTAACACTCTTCTCTAACTAGTATTTCCATTGGAGGAGAATGCGGTCACCAACCAGGGTTGGATAAATGTGAGTTTAAACATACATATGGATGCTTTTAAACCATCCAAAATTTGTCCTCTACTCACATAGATGTACTGGAGACAGCTTAAGTACTGTTGTTGCTGATGCTAATGATATACGTTTGATAATTATAGAAAAATAATAATGCAAAAACATTCACCAACTCTGAATCTGCTTTGGAGTTACATGTACCGTGTATGTATTGTAAGTGCTAAACAAATAAATGTGAATTGAACATTTAAAATCACGTTTTCTGTTAAATCTCTGTTTTTAGATTTCGTAGCGCTGACTTTTGACCCTCAGACGGTTAATGAACACCTCTATCTGAGCGAGAACAACACTAAAGTCACTCGTCAGAAAGAGAAACAGCATCTTCCTGCTAATGACGAGAGATTCGACATGTGCAACCAGGTCCTGAGCCTCCAGCCGCTGATTGGACGCCGCTTCTTTACAGTGGATGTGATTGGCACAGATGTGCATGTGGGCGTGGCCTTTAAGGGAATGCAGAGGAAGGGAGCGTCCTATGCTGTATGTCTGGGACACAATGAGATGTCGTGGTGTTTATGTTTGTCAGATAATTTATGTGTGCGTCACAACAAGGAAACTGTATCAATTCAGTCAGAGTCCATCAGAAAACTGGGCGTGTTCGTGGACCGGGATGCTGGTTCTGTTTGCTTCTATATATTGAGTCCACAGTATAAACTCTTGTATATGTTTGATGCCATTTTTCCTATGGATCAGGAGCTTTATGCTGCATTCAGGATTCAGAAGCCAAACAGTGAAGTTGTTCTCGCGTAAGAATCACTATAAATGTGTGTACAGTTACTGTTTGTGATTGATTCCTCAGATCCAGAGAATTTCGTGTGTTCAGATTTATGATACTAACCCGGCGGACCTGGTGAAAACAACCAGCTAGTAACCACCAAAAACCAGCAGTAATTATGAACACTGAACCTCTGATAGTCCAGCAGATCTGAACCAGAACTGAGTGACTAGCGATCAGGGGTTGTCTTGAGTTGTAAATATTTCTAAGTAACTGGCTTCATTTAATAAAATATTAGCTTGGATTAATTGGCTCTAATGTTTATGGGACTGATTCTTTTAATATCCTGTAATCAACATACTCTCAGTTAAAACTGTAAAACTATTATTTGGGTAAAGTTCCACCATTCATTTATTTACCACCACACAATTTCAGTCAAGATGTTTATGATTCAGTGGTAATATTGTATTAAAACAAAATTGACTAAACTTAAACATATTAAACTTGTCTTGGTGATCTTTAAAAGAACAGTTCACCCAAAAATCTAAATATGCTCACTCAGCATTAGAATGAGTCCAAACAGCTGATAACACATTACAATAATCCACACCCCTCCAGTCCATCAGTCAAGTCACCTTTATTTATATAGCGCTTTTAACAATACAAATTGTAACAAAGCAACTGCACAATATCAAAATAGTGTCAATAATGTAAAATGAGAAGATTTAATACTCAATTTTCAGTTAAAGGCATTTCATTATTGAATTCAGGGATGTCATTGTCCAGCTCAGTTCAGTTTAAATAGTATCTGTGCAATCAAGTCAGTGATATTGCTGGAAATGAAGTGTCCCCAACTAAGCAAGCCAGAGGAACCCAAACTCCATCGGTGACAGAACGGAGAAAAAACCTTGGGAGAAACCAGGCTCAGTCGGGGGGGTAGTTCCCTCCGGCCAGACGAACCAGTTGTTTGTTCTAACTGCAGCAAAGTCAAATTGTAAGGGCTCCACTGGTTCCAGTGGTCTTTTTCCGATGGCTGTCTAGGTTACGAGGTGAAGTGAAATGATAAAAAGCTAATTACAGATACAACATTTCCATCATGTTTACTTTATTTAGTATCCTCCCTGGGCCAAGACTGCGATGCAAACACTGCCTTGACTGCATAAAACATTTCCACTAGACAAAGTGGCAGCCGTGCAGCAATTTCTGCGAGAAC
>CM049835.1:27487580-27522580 GCA_027422435.1 Schizopygopsis pylzovi | reverse complement strand
TGTGTACTGGTATGTGATGGATTCTATTGGTGGGATGTTTAATCATATTGGAAAAATTCCCAAAACACAATAGAAAATGTAATGGGTTTAATGGTTATAATGGGAATTGTATTGGTTTTAATGGAAACTATAATGGTGTGTACTGGTATGTGATGGATTCTATTGGTGGGATGGAAAAATGCCCAAAACACACTATAAAAAGGTATTTTGTAATGTTTTACTGGAAAAAGCGATAAAGACAATGGTATTTAAATGGAAACCATTGGAATTTCTGTGATGGTTTCTATTGGGCTTCTATTGTTTTTTTTTTTTAGCAGGGATGTAAACTCAGAATTAAGCTGAACACAAAATTAAGATATTTAGAACAACACTGGGAACCAAACAACATTGAACCCCATTGACACAACAAAAAAACAAGACATTTCTCAAAATATCTTTGGCTGAGCTTTCCCATAAAGTCTCAATCCCCCATGAGCTGCGGTCCTCGGTGAGTTTAGAGCGTTACGGAATGTGTGTGTGTGGTTTGTGCGCCTGTGGTTGTGTTTTGTTTGTGATATAACACACACAACTGAAACACAACCAGAATGTATTCAGACACCTTCAACATTTATCACATTATATCACGGTTTAGAAAATGGTAATAAAATATGAGAAGAACTCAGAACAAATTAATCTTGATAATAACTTTGATAGAGAGATATGTAATGAATTGGGTTGAATATATGTTAAATTTAAGACACAATTAGATAAAAACCAATCTAGCTCCAATCACCAAGCAATGCTTCGTTTAGTTCAGTCTGTGTGTTAAAGATCTCATTAGCAATTAAAGAAAAACACATGATAAGTTTAAAGTGTATGAATTATGTTTGCTCCCATATTTTACTGGTAGTCCACTTTATATAGAATATTTGGGTATAATATGTCACAGTTTACTTTATTTTACATAAATTAACTATAGTGTCCTGCACCCACTAGTAAACAAATATCAAAAATGATATCTGGAGTTTGAATCATATTTGAATTGACTGGATAATATGATCTTCACTCCTGGTTGAACTCTGGTTAATTGTAACTTCTTGTTGTCTTCTGTGCTTTGGGTTAATTACTGCTGGCAGTAGTCGTTCGTCAGCTCTGATTGCACAAGCGCTTGATGTGTAATGTATGTGTCTGTCCACAGGTAGAGGATGATGAAGATGATGATGATGAAGATGATGAAGATGATGATGGTGATGATGATGATCCTCGCTCCGCTCATGCAGGGGGTCCAAGGACTCCAGCTGCGTCTGGTGGGAGGCAGGAACGGGTTCGAGGGCCGGCTGGAGGTGCTGTATAACGACGCGTGGGGAACCGTGTGTGACGACGAGATCAACCTCAATCTGGCTCACGTGGTGTGTCGTGAACTGGGCTTCTCCCGAGGACTCTCCTGGGCTCACAGCGCCAAGTTCGGCAAGGGTCGCGGTACGAATCTCTACTCCGTGTTCAGTGGGACATAAATTCACCTACTGAGCAGTGTTGGGGAAAGTTACTTTTAAAAGTAATCCATTACGATATTATGTTACTCCCTAAAAAAGTAACTAATTACGTTACTTTTTATGGAAAGTAATGCATTACATTCGTTTTGCGCTACTTTTTAAATATGAGCAGGGCTTGGTTGTTTGTGTTTGATTTAAGAAGTTCTATTTATAGCAAATAAATGTAATGAAAATAAAAAGTGTAATGAATAAATCTCAGGCTAAAGGAAGATTAAATTCACGTCTGTACAGTAGAACGCAGAAGTCATTTTTGCTTATTAGTATGAATGAATTTGATCCTCAAAGGTCAGCAGCAAAGATTAGGGATTAGATACATTTGTGTTGTTTAACAGATTTAATTATTAGTCATATTCTGAGTTTGCATTTCTCTGTTTTGATTCATTTTGAAGAACACTCAATATGTTTTTTTTGCGAGTGGGATGAATTTATACCTGAATTTCTATCGTTATTTGCAAGATATTAATTTGGCAAGATCTTGTAAGCTCAGGCTTAGAATTTTGAGTTTATATATAACAAATCGCAAGATGTAAGCTCAGGCTTATTACTTTTTTCTCAGAATTTTGAGTTTATAACTAACAATTCCGATTTATTAATTATATTCTCTATACTCTATATCATATACTCGATTACCAGTTATTAATTGTGAGATGTAAAATGATAATTCAATTTTTTTTCTCAAAGTTTCTAGTTTATGTCTTAAAATTGCGAGTTATTAATTGTGATGATATGTTATCGCAGAATACCAACTATTAATTGCAAGATATAAACTATCAGACTCTCAGATTCTTGAGTTAATATTTAACAATTACGAGTTATTAATCTGAGTTATTAATTCTGAAATGTAAATGCCGAATTTCAACTTTACAGAATTTTGTATTTATTTTTGACAATTGCAAGTTATTAATTGCAAGATGTAAACTTATATTTCAAAAATAATTCTCAGAATTTCTAGTTTATATCTAACAACTGCGAGTTATTAATTCTGAAATGTACACGCAGAATTCAGATTTTTTTCCCTAGAAGTTTAAGTTTATATCTAAAAATTGCTAGTTATTAATTCTGAAATGTACACGCAGAATTCAGATTTTTTTTCGATTTCAAGTTATTAATCGTGAGATGTAAAATTATATTTCCAATTGTTTTCTCAAAATGTCTAGTTTATATCTTAAAATTGCGAGTTATTAATTGCGATGATATGTTATCAGAGAATACCAACTATTAATCGCAAGATATAAACTCAGACTCTCAGATTCTTTTGTTAATATTTAACAATTACGAGTTATTAATCAGACTTTTTAATTCTGAAATGTAAATGCCGAATTTCAACTTTACAGAATTTTGTATTTATTTTTAACAATTGCAAGTTATTAATTGCAAGATGTACACTTATATTTCCAAATTCTTCTCAGAATTTCTAGTTTATATCTAACAACTGCGAGTTATTAATTGCAAAATATTAATTGCGAGATGTAAACGCAGAATTACAACTAATCGCAAGATGAAAACTCAGACTTAGAACTTTTCTTTATTATACATAACAAGTGCGAGTTATTAGTGAAATGTAAATCAGAATTCTGAGGAAAAACGTCAGAATTGCGAGAGAAAAAAAGTCGAAATTCCAAATTTACATATTACAATTGATAATTTGCAATCGTGAGATAAAAACTCACAATTCTGAAAAAATGTAATTATTTTATCACTCTTATTGATCAACCCCCTTTATATAAACACACCTTCACCATCAGGGGTGCGTTTCCCAAAAGCAGCTATAACCGCAAGTTCCGTCGTTACCAGTAGAGTTGAATTGCACTAACGACCATATTTAGCTAACGATGGTTTTGGGAAAACACCATCTGATCAGTTCCCCATGCGAATCCCTCTCTTCGTGTTTTTCACTCATAAATGCATTCTGCGAGTCGAACCGCGTTCCCCGTACAATGACGTAACTCGCTGATTAACCACCATAGTGCGATGCATTGCTGTGGAAACTAGATAATTAATAACGACGACGTGTTAATGACATCACACGCATGTTGTGAAGTAAAAACTTCTGCCATTTAACTGATTAGACATCTCTAAAATACTGTATTGAACATGGCACCTGATGACTAATTTACTGTTATTTTGCTTTATGTGATTCATCGCAGGTTCCTTCTTACGTCATACTTCAGGGTTCCCTTCAAAAACGGCGCTTATTTAGGACGTGCAATATTACATACAGTGGGCAAATTAGTATTTGATACACTGCCGATTTTTCAAGGTTTCCCCACTTACAAAGAATGGAGAGATCTGTAATTTTCATCATAGGTACACCTCAACTGTGAGAGACAGAATCTAAACAAAAATCCAGAAAATCACTTTGCATGATTTTTAAATAATTCATTTCCATTTTATTGCATGAACTAAGTATTTGATACAATGGAAAAAATAGAGCTTAATAGTTGGTACAGAAACGTTTGTTTACAATTACAGCGGTCAGACACTACAGTGTCCTGTAGTTCTTGACCAGCTTTTCACACACTGCAGCAGGGGTTCTGGCCCACTCCTCCATACAGGTCTTCTCCAGATCGTTCAGGTTTTGGGGCTGTCGCTGGGCAACACGGAGTTGGGTTCAGGTCTGAAGACTGGCTAGGCCACTCCAGGACCTTGAAATGCTTCTTACAGAGCCACTCCTTAGTTGCCCTTGCTGTGTGTTTGGGGTCATTGTCATGCTGGAAGACCCAGCCTCGACCCATCTTCAATGCTCTTACTGAGGGAAGGAGGTTGTTGGCCAAAATCTGGCGATACATGGCCCCATCCATCCATCCTCCCCTCAATACTGTGCAGTCGTTCCTGTCCCCTTTGCTGAAAAGCACCCCAAATAATGATGTTTCCACCCCCATGCTTCACGGTTGGGATGGTGTTCTTGGGATTGTACTCATCCTTCTTCTTCCTCAAAACACGGTGAGTGGAGTTTATACCAAAAAGTTCTATTTTGGTCTCATGACCTTATCCCATGCCTCCTCTGGAGCATCCAGATGGTCTTTGGCAAACTTCAGCTGGGCCTTGAGCAGGGGGACCTTGCACGCGCTGCAGGATTTTAATCCCTAACGGTGTAGTGTGTCACTAATGGTAACCGTTGAGACTGTGGTCCCAGCTCTCTTCAGGTCATTGACCAGGTCCTCCCGTGTAGTTCTAGGCTGATCCCTCACCTTTCTCAGGATCATTGATACTCCACGAGGCGAGATCTTGCATGGAGCCCCAGTCCGAGGGAGATCAAGACAGCCATCTTGAATTTCTTCCATTACACCAACAGTTGTTGCCTTCTCACCAAGCTGTTTGCCTATTGTCCTGTAGCCCATTCCAGCCTTGTGCAGGTCTACAATTGTGTTCTTAGACAGCTCTTTGGTCTTGCCCATAGTGGAGAGGTTGGAGTCTGATTGATTGAGTGTGTGAACAGGTGTCTTTTATACAGGTAACGAGTTCAAACAGGTGCAATTAATACAGGTAATGAGTGGAAGATAGGAGGGCTTCTTAAAAACAAACTAACAGATCTGTGAGAGCCAGAATTCTTGCTGGTTGGTAGGTGATCAAATACTTATTTCATGCAATTAAATGGAAGTTAATTATTTAAAAATCATACAATGTGTTTTTCTGGATTTTTGTTTAGTTTCTGTCTCTCACAGTTGAGGTGAACCTACGATGACAATTACAGATCTTTCCATTCTTTGATCAAATACTTATTTGCCCCACTGTACATTAAAATGCATTTATGTTTAGATGGAATGGAAGATATAGTTTGTTCCGCATGTTAAGCTTACTTATTGTGTCCCAAGAGCATATTTATTTAAAAACGTCGTTTGGCGTTAAAATTGTACTGTCAGGATTTACTTAAAACACGCAGTGAAGAATTAGGCGAGGACACAGTTATTTTTGCGCCTATTGAATATGCATTTGTAGGAGTTTCCCTTTCAGACGCAAAATTTATGGGAGGAGATTTTTAAAATGAATCATGCAACGCGTTTTAAAGTTTGTTTCTCGTCAAATTACTGGTATTTGCGCCATTACTTAACGCCCCAAAAAAGGCACATCTTGAACTATTTTGTGATTGAAATGTCTGCAATAATTGCTGCAGAGAACAGAGAGCGCTTGGTAGAAGAGAGAGGGTTTGTTCCACACATATTAATTTAGTTTTAATGCCAGAAGAAGTTCAAGTTCAAGATGTCCATGTGTGGACATACAGTGGAACGAAATGTCGTGCCTCACAGGACCACGGTGCTACATGAAAACAGACATACAACAATGAAGTAAAAGAGTATAAACCTATACACAACTAACCTAATGTCAGATTTGACTTGAATATGCTATATATAAAAGTGGTTACCTATATATAAACTAAAAAATACAAACTGTGCAAATGCCTCACAAATACTGTGCATGTGCAAAAAGATATGTTCGGATAAGAACACATTATCGCTTGCCAAGCCATGTTATTTTTTATTAGTTTCAGGAAAACTACGAGTCGCACAACACCAGCTCTGTCCAAACTTCTTGAAACAATCAATGGCTGTGGCTTCTTTTTTATTCTTTATTTGCGACTACGCCAATTTGTGCTGTGCTTGGTTAGTCGATATGTAAATGTGTCTGTGTTATTTAATTTGTGTGGTTGTTAGTAAATCACCCGCAGAAATTTCCACACCCATCAACGCTATTTTGGAATCGCGCTCTTGTGTTAATTTGCCCTGTTTAGTAAAACTGGCCCCATATGTCTTACTAACAAGAAACTAGCTTCTAACCACATCTCCAGAACGTGAGTTTGCGATGCTGATTGCGAATGTTAATTTGAACTATTGTTTCGGGAAACACCGAATCATTGAACTGTTGGTAACGAAGCAAAAAAATGATTTTGTTACTTAGTATTTTACTTATCTAAACATTCTTGAATCAAATGCATTTGCTTTACATGTCAAATAATTTAAGATTTAAGTCTTGTTTTCTAAAAAAAATTATACTAGTAAAAAAAATGTTTCGGTTTTGCTTAAAACAAGCTAAAATGACTTAATTTAAATGTATTTTTCTGATATTTTGCAAAATGTTAATATATTCAACAAAATGTTAAAAAAATGTTTTTGCATAAAACAAGACATAGGGCCAGTTTTACTAAACATGGCAAATTAACGCGAGAGCACAATTACAAAACAGCAAAAATGGGTTTGTAAATTTCTGCGGGTGATTTACTAACAAAGAACACATACGCAACATCTCATTTACATATCGACCAACGCAATATGCCAAGCGCAGCACATTCACAAACAAAGAATATATAAATAAAGAAGCCACAGTACGTTGAAAAGAACTGGAGGCCAAAAATGAAGGTGTGCTAGACGTTTAGAGTCGTATTTTATATCCTGAAACAAATAAAAAATAACATGGCAAGCGATATGTTCGGATAATGTGTTCTTCTGGCATTCAAAATAAATGAATATGTGTGGAACAAACCCTCTCCGTTCTACCACACGCTCTCTGTTCTCGGCAGCCATTTCAAGCTAAATAGTGGCGTGCTTTTCGAGGCGTCAAATAATGACGCAAATAGCAGTAATCTAACGAGCGCAAACGTTAATAAATCGCATTACGTGATTCATTTGAAAATTCTCCTCCCATAACTTTTGCATCTGAAAGAGAAACTCCTAAAAATGCATATTCAATGCAAAAAAATGAACTGTGTCCTCGTCTTTTCAGCACTAATTCGTCACTGCGCGTCTTTCGTAATACCTGATTTTGGCAACTATTTTAACGCCAAAATACTGTTTGCACTGGCATAAGCTGTTAAGTAAAACTGGCCCATAATATCTTAAGCCATTTTACTTGTAGAATTAATTAATCTTGATTCAAGAATGTTTAAATTTTTATACTAGAAAGCAAGACAAAAATACTAAGTAAGAGAATCAGTTGTAGTGTTGCAAGCGTTAACGATGGTTAACGCACCCCAGAGCTGTGAATGCCTCACGTTGACTCTCTGTTGTGGCTCCATCACGCCGTGGTTCTGGTGTGTTTAGGTCCGATCTGGCTGGATAACGTCTCGTGTTCGGGCAGCGAGAGCTCTCTGTCGGAGTGTCGCTCGAATGGCTGGGGTGTGAGCGACTGCACTCACGCTGAAGATCTAGGGGTCATCTGCAGCCCGGATCGACCCAACCAGGGTCACGTCCCCCGTTACCAAGAACCTCCTTCACCTCAGACCTCAAACCTGGTCTCGAGCGCTCCTCAGCGCGGCCACGAGATCGGCCTCCACCGCGGCCGCGGCCCGTCGTCTCCGCAGCTCAATGGCCATCGCATCCAGCTGCGCAGGAACGGGTTCGAGAGCGCCGTCACCGGCCTGCCGCGGGGCCACCAGATCCCGGACTTCCCACGCAGCAGAGCCTCCTACAGACGAGCGCCGGAACCGACGCCGGCTCAGACCACCAGACACCCCGAGAGACCAGCACCAGCGCCTGAGCCGGTCTATCCCCGCGTGGAGCACGGTAACCGGATGGATCTGGACTTCACCGACACTGACGAGCAGGTATGCTCATCAAAGCTGCTTTTATTGGATCAAACATAGAGTAAAGTTACTATAATTAAACGGGTGGTTAATCTTTTTTTTTTCTTACTTAAACCTACCCATACCAGCAAACCTGGCCCTAACCTACCCGTATCCCATCTCAATAGCAGCAGAAGTGTTTCGCAATACAGTATGAACACAATAACTACATTGTACTTATGGTTTGATGTAAGCACATAGTAGTTAAGGCCACCTAATATAAAGTGTGATCAAATCAAACATTATTTTTCACATAATTAACTTTATTCCACACCATTCCATTCCTTCTTCTTTCAACGCTCTGATGAGTTCCTGGTTTTATTAAGCCCCTCCCTCAGAAATAAACGATGGGCTCTGATTGGTCAGCTGACCCAGTGTGTTGTGATTTGAATGTCGCAATAACCAACAATGCATTGTGTGGGTCAAAATGATCAATTTTTATTTTATGCCAAAAATCATTAGATATTAAGATCATGTTCCATGAAGATATTCCTACCGTAAATATATCAAAACTTAATTATTGATTAGTAATATGCATTGCTTAGAACTTCATTTGAACAACTTTAAAGGCGATTTTTCTTGATATTTAGATTTTTTTGCACCAGATTTCCAAATATTGTCCAAACCATACATCAATGGAAATATTATTTATTCAGCTTTCAGCTGATGCATAAATCTCAATTTCGAAAAATTTACCATTATGACTGGTTTTGTGCTCCATGGTCATATTTTATCTAAAGGTTCAATACACTCGTTGTCTGGATTCATATATCAATGCTTGTCCATGTCTCTCTCAGTCGTCAGGCTCGGTCCGGCTGGACGAGGTGCGTCTCCGACCCGTTCTGACTGCCACTCGGAGCGCTGCTATGGTAACGGAGGGCGTGGTGGAAGTGAGGCATGCTGGGAAATGGAGGCGGGTGTGTAGTCTGGGCTGGGATCTGAGCAGCAGTCGTGTGGTGTGTGGCATGCTGGGATTCCCGTCAGCGGAGCAGTACGACACACGCGTGTACCGGTGAGTATGTGTTCATGCTTTACATTAGAAGATCCAGCTTGATGGTTTAAGTGGTTAACCAACTGAACTACCAGTCGATGCCATTTTGGACCAGCTATAAACCAGCTCACATGGTGCACTAACTAGGGTTATTATAGTTAACTTAAACTGAAGCTTAAATTAAAACCATAAAAAAAATTATTAATGCATGTTTTAACAAATTATACGTAAGTTGAAGTGGAACATAAAATGATAGAATTTCTCAATATTTGGTGCCTTTCAGGCACAACAGAGATATTATAGTTAACTAAAAAAAAATGTAATTAATTTTAAAAAATTATAAATAAATACCAAATGTTAACTGAAATAAAAATAAAATATGAAAACTTTAATATTTTTTTTTTTATTATTATATAATAATGTTAACTGAAATTATTTAAATATAAAAACTTAAACTTATTTAAATAATATTTCAACTAGTTGCGAAGGCAATATTTCTCAGCTTAATGTAGTTTAACCTAAATTAAAATTGACATAAAAATTAATTAAACCTTTTCTTAACTACTAAAAATGGCAAAAACACAGAATACAATTACTAAAAGATTTACTAAAATTAAAATAAGAACAAAAAATATTAAATAAAAATATAATTATATAATTAAAATATTAGCAAAAGCATATTATAATACTAAAATAACACGGCCTCTAACACTACTTAAATTAAAACAAAATTTAATAAATAAAGTATAATTTGTAAGTATATAAAACTTTTAATTTTTATCTAATTGTCTTGCAACATTTCTCATTTTAATTTAGTTTAACTTGATGTACTAAAATAACGAAACAATTTTTTTTTTTTTTTTATCAAATTCGTAATATTATCAAAAACTCTAAAAGTATATCGCTAATTCTCATCTGTAAGACTGAGTCCGTGGCTGTTTCTCGTCACTGAAGACGACTGACTCGTGTCTCTGGCTGTAAATCAGCATCAGTGTGAGATTTCAATCTCGTTCCGCTGATCATCTTTCTAAACATCAGCCTTTCATCAGGAGAAGTCCTCCACAGACTGTGTGTTTAGTGTCAGATTGAGATTCAGGAATAGCAGCATGTGCTAAAACGAGCGCGTTCTCCTCTAATTGCACGTAATTACATGATTCCAGCGGAAAACCAGCCGTCTGTCTCTCAGTCTCAGTCTGTTTCTGACTGCTTATATATGTGTCCCTGGAGCACAAAACCAGTCATACGGGTCAATTTTGTGAAATTGAGATTTATGCATCATCTGAAAGCTGAATACATAATATTTCCATTGATGTATGATCGGACAATATTTGAAAATTTGGAATATGAGGGTGCAAAAAAATCTAAATATTGAGAAAATCATCTTTAAAGTTGTTCTTAGCAATGCATATTACTAATCAATAATTAAGTTTTAATATATTTACGGTTGTAAATTCACAAAATATGTTCATGTAACATAATCTTAATATCCCAATGAATTTAAGGACAGAATACTGTAAAAATGCTACAGTTAAATGGTTAACGGTAATTTCCTCTACTAAATAGGGTGAAAAACAGCATTAGCCATTGCATGTAATTTTACAGGTTTATACACTGTAAAAAATAATTGTGATTTTAACGGTAAAATGCTACTGTAAAAACCTGTTAATGGTTAACGGCAAGTTCCTCTACTATATAGGGTGAAAAACAGCATTGGCCATTGCATGTAATTTTACAGGTATATAAAAAAATTATTGTGGTTTTAACGGTAAAAATACTGTAAAAATGCTACAGTAAAAACCTAACCTTAACGGTAAGTTCCTGTAAAATTTACAGAGAAATATCGTAAACTGACGTTCCCAGAATTCCCTGCGTTGCATTTCAAATTTAGTTTGAACTTTATGTATTTTCGTTGAAATAATGTTTCTTCTTAGTTTTTTCTTATCAGTTATATTTATTAGGGTTGTATGTTACATCCAATGTGGTTAAATTAGTGTTTATTGCATATTTCAGTTTATTGAGTGTTACCGTGATTAGTGTTTGTGTGAATGCACCTTCTATATATGTTAATATTTAAAAGCTAATTTAGTTCATCATGTGATGTTTTTCATAATCTCCTGTATTTGGTGTTATCAGCGTGATACAAAACATATTTCAATAATTCAATAGGTTGGTGTGTTATATTATATCACTTAATGAAATTACGGTATTTAACTGTAAATGTAAGTTAAACCCGTAAAACCTCAAATGTTGTTACCGTATTTTTTACAGAAGAATTCTGTCAACTGGCAGTTTTTACCGGAATTTTACGGAATTTTTTCTACAGTGTACGTTTAAAAAGAACGTATAATTTACAGCGAATAACCGTAAATTGACGTTCCCTGCGTTACATTTCAAATTTGTTCAAAAATATATCTTCTTAATCAGTTTTGCACATTATAGTTGTATGTTACATCTAGTATTAAATTAATGTTTATTGCATTATTTCAGTTTCAAGTGCGGTACCATGATGGTGTTTAGTGATTGTGTGAATGACACATGATTTTTGGCATAAAATAAAAATGTATAATTTTGAGCCATACAATGTATTGTTAGCTATTGCTACAAATATAGCTGTGCTGTTATGACTGCGTCTGTGCTCCAGGAACACATATGAGTTCTTCTGGGGATAAACGTTCAGTCGTCCGCATGAGCCGTAAATAAAGAGACAGGCTTCCTCTGTCTTTACAGGAACCGCTGGTTCTGTTTATGCAGTGACCGACCCAGTCTTTGAGTTTGTGTCTGATAAACTTTCTCGTTCTTCATCAGAGCGTGTGCGTTTCCTTCAGCTCTCACTTCTGTTTGCTGCTGAAATCAGCTGCTCCTTTCATCTCGTCGTGTTCAATCATAACAGGACAGAAGCATTGTGAGATTCGGAGGAAGCGTGTCATGATCTGCCCTGATAATTAACTGATTAAACGAGTTATAGTCACACCATCTTCATCAGCCGTGATGAGCTGAACGAACCCAGAGAGCTTGTCACCATATGGCAAAAAATAAATAAAAAAAATAGTAGCTAAATACATGTATTTGCTAAAGTGTGTTTCAAAATATAATTATGTAAATATATATATTTTTACCAGTATAAATTTATTTTTGTATTTTTATATTTTCTATGAGTACAAATCTTAATGTTTGAGCATATAATGATATTCTAGGGAATCTAATGTTATAGCAGAACTCTTCTCTATTCTAACATGACAGTGTCTCTGTGTATAAGACAAGAATCAAAGAGAAATGATGATTCAGTCAGTGTGGAAGAACTTGACTGGTCTGCAGAAAGCAGCTGAACACCTCTGGTGTGACTTTAAATGAGCCACAAACTCATCACCAAACACTAATGACTTGTACATTCATTATATGGACAAAAGTACTGGCACCCCTTCTTTAGAAGAGAAAAAGGCACTTACAAACTGTTGCTATAAAACTAGATTCCCTAGAATATCATTATATGCTTAAACATTAAGATTTGTACTCATGGAAATTACTAAAGCAGTCAAACCTTGCATTAGAATGGGTGCCAATACTTTTGGCAATACAGTGTATATATGGGTCGCATCAATTTAAAAATAAAAAAGAGGGTTGCTCTGAAAAGAGTTTGAAAACTACAGCACTAGTGTATGCTTACAGAGCACATGACGCGAACAACAACAATTAATATGCATTCGACTCTACGCACACGCTAACGTACAAGTACAAAAATGAACTATAATTTGTGCTTTAGCTGGGAAAGTGGAAAAACATGTTCTGTTAGAGTGGCCCTTTACAGCTACTTTCCCATTGTTTTTCAATGTAAACATGTCAAGTTAAAAGAATTTCAACTTCTACACGCGTGCGCCGCTCATCAATGTCAGTTCCAAAGCAGTGGACCAATCAGAAGAGGTCGGAGCGCTCATCAATGTCAGTTCCAAAGCAGTGGACCAATCAGAAGAGCCCGGAGCGCTCATCAATGTCCGTTTCAAAGCAGTGGACCAATCAGAAGAGGTCGGAGCGCTCATCAATGTCAGTTCCAAAGCAGTGGACCAATCAGAAGAGGTCGGAGCGCTCATCAATGTCAGTTCCAAAGCAGTGGACCAATCAGAAGAGGTCGGAGCGCTCATCAATGTCCGTTTCAAAGCAGTAGACCAATCAGAAGAGCCCGGAGCGCTCATCAATGTCAGTTCCAAAGCAGTGGACCAATCAGAAGAGCCCGGAGCGCTCATCAATGTCCGTTCCAAAGCAGTGGACCAATCAGAAGAGGTCGGAGCGCTCATCAATGTCCGTTTCAAAGCAGTAGACCAATCAGAAGAGCCCGGAGCGCTCATCAATGTCCGTTTCAAAGCAGTAGACCAATCAGAAGAGGTCGGAGCGCTCATCAATGTCCGTTTCAAAGCAGTGGACCAATCAGAAGAGCCCGGAGCGCTCATCAATGTCCGTTTCAAAGCAGTGAACCAATCAGAAGAGCCCGGAGCGCTCATCAATGTCCGTTTCAAAGCAGTAGACCAATCAGAAGAGGTCGGAGCGCTCATCAATGTCCGTTTCAAAGCAGTGGACCAATCAGAAGAGCCCGGAGCGCTCATCAATGTCCGTTTCAAAGCAGTGAACCAATCAGAAGAGCCCGGAGCGCTCATCAATGTCCGTTTCAAAGCAGTAGACCAATCAGAAGAGGTCGGAGCGCTCATCTATGTCCGTTTCAAAGCAGTAGACCAATCAGAAGAGCCCGGAGCGCTCATCAATGTCCGTTTCAAAGCAGTGGACCAATCAGAAGAGCCCGGAGTGCTCATCAATGTCCGTTTCAAAGCAGTGGACCAATCAGAAGAGCCCGGAGCGCTCATCAATGTCCGTTTCAAAGCAGTGAACCAATCAGAAGAGCCCGGAGCGCTCATCAATGTCCGTTTCAAAGCAGTGGACCAATCAGAAGAGCCCGGAGCGCTCATCAATGTCCGTTTCAAAGCAGTAGACCAATCAGAAGAGGTCGGAGCGCTCATCTATGTCCGTTTCAAAGCAGTAGACCAATCAGAAGAGCCCGGAGCGCTCATCAATGTCCGTTTCAAAGCAGTGGACCAATCAGAAGAGCCCGGAGTGCTCATCAATGTCCGTTTCAAAGCAGTGGACCAATCAGAAGAGCCCGGAGCGCTCATCAATGTCCGTTTCAAAGCAGTGAACCAATCAGAAGAGCCCGGAGCGCTCATCAATGTCCGTTCATCAATGTCCGGGCAAGCCTTTGTTTACAGAAGCAAGAAACGTTTGCGTTCTGTGTGAACGGCCCTTTATTCAGCTCCCTGCAGCACTGAGAGAAACTTTAACACGTTTTAATGAGCAGTATTTATGTGGTCGGGAATAGATTTAATAGTTTTGACCTTTAGTTCACTCTCACTTTACATTACTTGGCTTTATATTGGTTTCAGAGCAGATGCGATGCAAGTGCGGCTCTTGTTTGAGTGAAATCTAAACCGAGATACATTTAATGACAGAATTTTCTGATTTTCTGAGAAATTAAGTGAGTTTATGATTAAAATAAGAACAAATATGTGTTCCTGGAGCACAGGCGCAGTCATAAGCAGCACAGGGATATTTGTAGCAATAACCAACGATACATTTTATGGCTCAAAATTATACATTTTTAATATACGCCAAAAATCATTAAGATATTACATTTAATAAAAAATAAAAAAAAAAATGTACCGAGATGTTTTAGTGCACTTCCTGCAAATATGGAATTAAATTAATATTTGTACCTTGAGAAGATGATAACTGCATCACAACGCTAATAAAGCATGTTACCATAAAGATATGACGACAAATATTTTTGGTACACGTTATGAGTATATATGCATTCACATATATTCACATATATTACACATATAAATTCAAATGTTAGAAAAATTTCACAATAATGATGTTGTAATACTCGTAGCATTGAAATAAGAATTTGATGCTATATTTTAGAAAAAGCAGCAATTTTGATTTTTTTTTTCTTTTATCTTAGTCAACAGTAAGTTTTTTTTTTTATGCATAATCGTAACGTGATCAAACGGTTTCAAATAGCTGGGCTAAGATATATTAAAAAATTATATAAAAAAATTATGACTGCAGAAATATGAGTACACACACTATTCCACCGGTCGGATCATAAAACACAATTCTTCACACACTTTTCCGAAAAAAAATCATGTTCCATAAAGATATTAATACATTTCCTACCATAAATTTATCATAACTTAATTATTTATTAGTAATATGCATTGCTAAGAACAACTTTAAAGATGATTTCTCAATATCTAGATTTTTTTGCACCCTCAGATTTTCAAACATTGGATCACACATCAATGGAAATATTATGTATTCAGCTTATTCAGAAGATGCATAAATCTCAATTTCCAAAAACGGACCCTCATGACTGGTTTTGTGGTCATATGACTAGTTTAAATAGTTAATTGTCTGACCCCATTAGCTGTTTCTCAGACGAGTGTGTATTGTTCTGCGAGCAGCTGTGATTTAGTGCTATATGACGGGTGTTTCTGTGCTATATTAATCTCCAGCCGCAGTCAGATTCTGTGTCTCTGAGTGATATTTAATAACCGGTTTCGCTCCGCTGTTTCAGGACTCCACCCGTTTCTGTCGTTTGTTTAAACTCGTGTGTTATAAGAATAAGCACTCAGCAGTTTGACTTTATAAGTCGATTACATGTGTTTCCAGAGCGGTCCACTGATGTTATTGTATGGATTTAATCTTATCTTTATGTTTAAATATCATAATTAGTTAACACGGATTCCCTAAACACACAGAAAAGACACTTTTCATCTCTAAAGAGGGACTTTGATTGAAGGACGTTGGGTTTTGTTGAAGAAAATCAAAAAAAGAGGTTTTAAGTGATCCCAAAAAATTTTTAATTATAATACATTTTTTTATATATTTAAAAGCATGGACAAAAATATATCTGCAAAAATAAGTTTTAAAATATATTTGCTATTTTTTACCAATATATTTTCTGAAAATATATTTAATAAATATTTACAAAACATTTAAAATATATTTTTCCCTCCATATATTTCAATTAAAAAAAAAAAATTAAAAATAAAAATGTGTCTAGAACACATGTGAATATATGACACATTTGAATAAAAATAAATGATTGAAAATGTGTATATTTATATATACTGTATGTGTATAATTATATATAGGACGTTTTCATTTGCCCCTGAAATACATTTTGGTTGAAACTAAACATTTTAAATAAATAAAAATCTAGTTAATTGAGCTTAACTGTTTGAAATATATATTTTGTCCAGAAGCATGTATATTGTTTGCTGTATAGGAGAGCTGATTGAGTTTGCTGAGCGTTAGACGTGTTGCTGTGATTGCAGACAGGCATGTGATCTACACACACTGATTGTCTCGTGTGTTTTCTGCATGTTTCGTGTCTGCTCTTGACTAACGATGCACTCATTAATGCTTCTTCTGATGTGTGTGTGGCTCCGGGCTGCTCTCGGGTCATGTGACTGCTCTCAGCCAATCACGGCCCTGCGTGGATCTCTGTTGATGTGGCAAATAAGTGGTTTCCTAAAGTCCTGCCGACTAGAGCTGTGTGTGTGTGTGTGTGTGTGTGGAGTGTGTGTGTGTGTGTGTGTGTGTGTGGTGTGTGTGTGTGTGTGTGTGTGTGTGTGTGTGTGTGTGTGTGTGTGTGTGTGTGTGTGTGTGTGTGTGTGTGTGAGAGTGAGAGAGTGTGTGTGTGTGTGTGTGTGAGAGAGAGTGTGTGTGTGTGAGTTTGAGAGTTTGTGTGTGTGTGTGTGTGTGTGTGTGTGTGTGTGTGTGTGTGTGTGTGTGTGTGTGTGTGTGTGTGTCTGAGCAGACCACCAGCGCTCAGACAGACTATATATATATATATGTGCTTCTGAATGATGAACACACGATGCTATCACGCTCTTTAAGTGGTGTTTCTGTTAGTTAGTTGTGTTTCCATGCGACACTGAGAGCTCTGTGTGTTGTGGGTATTTTTAACTGCTGCTTTAATTCAGCGACTCGTTAGGACAGTAGTTTCAGCTCTTTTGTTTAACCTGCCACTGTATAATACAGCAGGATAATGTATTTTCGTCCTGAATAAATTATTGCTAGAGATGATATCGATCGGATCATGTCATAGCATGCATACTCAATTCCACGCCCTTAAAACATAAAATAGGATTTTTAAAGCCTTTACTTGCTATCAAGTGACTGCAGAGGTTGTTAACGTCATCAAACCAAACAGATAAACTAATTAACTCATTATAATCGCACTCCTCTTGCAAGCTATTCTAGCGTTCATGTTTAAACTCATATTGTAAGAATGTCGCAGACGTCGACGTCATGCGATTATGATGTAGATGTATTTAATCTTCAAACCTAGTGTTAATTTGTGATTATTATAATGAATAAAACATGTAAAAATGTTGGTCACAGAGCAACAATCATCCTCTAGACGCCAGTCCTCTTCTAAACCCCGCCCCCGTAGACGTTTCAGCCAATCCCATGTCAGCTCACCTCAATGCATTTACATGATTGGTTTTGGCTCCACTTTGAGATCTGTGTGTTTCGATAGAGTTTATTTACCATCTACTGCTCTCTGATGATGCTATACATGTGTGTGTGTGTGTGTGTGTGTGTGTGTGTGTGTGTGTGTGTGTGTGTGTGTGTGTGTGTGTGTGTGTATGTATATATATATATATATATATTAGAGGTGGGCATAGATTTAATTTTTTTAATCTAGATTAATTTTGAGATTAATCTAGATTAATCTAGATTAAAATGGCTCATTTGAATTCTGCCGAAGGCATTCAGAATATGTGTGCTACCCAAATAATGGCTAAAAGTAAGTCTTTGAGAACAGGTTTCTCAAGCCAGGTGGCGCATTAGACCAGGGGCGCATCTCCTGTTTCCAAAATGCATCACAAACTTTAATCTCTTCCCGTCCCAATCTCACGAAAAAACTGGAGGAAAATCCCGTTCCGTTCCACTCCGGAAGAATGACTCCCATTCCCTCCCACTCGTGTTGTTGTTTTTTGTGTTTTTTTGATACTGTCAATTACAGTAAAAATATAGTACAGATCACAGCGTGTCCACCTTATTAGTTGAATAAAAACCCCAAATGTCGTTTTTTGTTATTATATTGAACTGAAAGCCATCTTATGCACAGTGTTGCACAGATTCAATTTCATGTAAATCATCCATGCTAACACACACGTCTTCTATTTTTTTTTTGACATTTCACTCTCTATAGATATATTTTTCTATGTACTGTATTTTTAGATATATTCGAGTTTCGAAGTTTCTCGCTCAAGTTCACATGAGACCTAAAGCGCATCCTGTTTGCTTAAAAGCGCAACGTTTCGTTGTTATTCTGAGTGCACACAAATAAACGTAGAGTCTTTACAGATTCGAAAGATGTATTAGGCTACTTTTATCTGTATGACCAAAAATGATGGAGATTTTAAGAGCAAGTGAGCGCACCGGAGCCTGTCCTGCAGCAAACGCGCTTCCACACAAACACTTCAATAGCGCACATTTCTTAGGTTAACATCATATTTGAGCGGCCATGTAAAGTTGATACTACATACATCTTTCAGATGAAAAGCCATATTTGAGGTTGATGAATGATAGGTGAGCGTTTGGATGTCTGCCCGATTGTATTACCACATAGACCAGCCGTTAACAATCTGTCCATCACGGACTGCGAGCCTCTAGTTCGAAGACTCGTTCTCGCCCCCTACAGTGCAATTCGGCTAGGTATACATCCGCGCTAAAATATCAGGGTGAAAGTCATCATAGCTTGCGTAGTATAGACCCAGCTCCCAACCCAACTTTGAGAATAGATTAACGGCGATATTTTTTTTATCGCCGATAAGAGTCTCACGTTAACGCAGCACGTTAACGCCGATAACAGCCCACCTCTAATGCACTGCCGCTTTAAAAGTTTGGGATCAGTTTAGTTTAATGTTTGTTCTGCTTATCAAGGCTGTATCTATTTCATCAAAAATACAGAAAAAAAATAAATATTATTGCTATTTAAAATAAAAGTTTTCTATTTTAATATACTTTAAAATATAATTTATTTCTGTGATGCAGCGCTGAATTTTCAGCATCATTACTCCATTGTCACGTGATCTTCAGAAATCATAATAATATGATTTATTATCAATGTTAAAACACATTTTTGGGAGGAGCTTAAGTTGGTAGTTTATTTAATTTTTTTGTTTAAGGATTCTTTATTTAATAAAAATACAAAAAAAAAAAAATTATGTATTTAAAATTAAAGTTTTATTTTAAAATTAAAATAAATTTTGTTGTGATTTACAATGTACTCATTGATGATTTAAAATTATATTAATTTTTTTATAATGTTAAATTAATATTATTCAGGAGGAGCGTGTTTAAATTAATTAAATAGATTCTTTATTAGATAAAAGACAAATAAATAATTGTTAGAAAATATTTATATTTTTACATAAAATGCTGCTCTTTTTGACTATTTATTCATCAAAAATTATCTTAATTTTTAAAAATAATCACGTTCTCAAAACGTGTTCAATTATTAATAAATAAATCAAGACATATTATTATGAAATTTCTGATATTTTGATCAATGTGACACTTTTGAAGTATTGGCATAAAAATGAATGTGAAAATATCAGCTTCAAACTGATTCAATAGGAATAAAATAATATTTTAAAGTATATTATTAAATATGAAACGCAATATTGAAATATAAGTTTCACAGAATAATTATATTTAAAGTATATTAAAAATAAAATATTATATATTTTATTTTTATATATATATATATAGTCATGGTCAGAGTTATTAGCCCCCTTGGTAAATATGAGCAAAGAAGGCTGTAAAAATAAATCTGCATTGTTTATCTTGTTGATCTTTCATTAAAAAAATACACAAAAATATAATCTTTCATTGAGGTCAAACAATTGAAACTGTTTTTTTTTTGTGAGTTATTTTTGCCAAGGGGTCCAATATTTTTGACCATGGCTGTATGGATGTGTGTCTGAGATGTGACTGACACATAAACAAGCTCTGGCGCTCATGTTTATATAATCCAATCCTACTTATCGGCTCATTTGTGTTTTTAGGAAACTGTGGGACTCCAAGATGGAAGATCCAGCCACAAGGTACGGCTTCATTTGCTGTTTATTTTCAGTGCTGGCTGTATGAACGGACTCATAGAGGGATGTGGTGTTTATTTGTGCAGGTCTGCGGTCAGTAAGAAGGCGTTCTGGGTCGAGCGGGTCCAGTGTTTGGGTTCGGAGGTCTCTCTGGCGCAGTGTCGGGTGCAGCTCTTCCATCCCGAGGCATGACGTTCCCTGCGCCGGAGCGATGCATGCGGTGGTGCGCTGTGTCCCCGGTGCTCAGTTCTCCAGAAGCTCCGCCTCCAGACACCGGCAGGCCCCGCCCCCTCTGAATGTGAGTGTGAATGTAACACTTTGGAAACTTTGGTAACACAAGTTACACTATTTAAAATGTAGTGTAACTATTTCTGCTACTTTATTAAAGTGATGCAACTGATTAAATTTGTTAATCGCGGGGTTAACGTTACAGTAGAACTCAACACTGATTTAGGATTATAATAATTTAATTTTATAGCACAGCCATCACAAAATCATACTTTAGCACCTCTGTTTTTGAGATCAAATATTTGCATATCTATGATAGTAAACACTGGCATCTAATAATGCCTTGGACAAAGCAATTCATCTTAAAAAATAAAGCATATGCATAAATCCAAATAAGAAATAAAACAGAATAAGCATGTGTCCTAAACTCCTGAAACACTGATGTCTCGTAGTTTAAAGCAATCAAAAAGAAATCAATCAAATCTGAATGTGTGTGAAAATATTCAGATGTAATCCCTTTTCTAATCGTTAATATATTCACACTTTATACATTTTTTATGGTTACACTTTATTTTAAGGTGTCCATGTTACAGTGTAATTATACTGAGTAATATTAATTAACTACATGTACTTACTGCATGGTTAGGATTAGGGTTACTTTTATGTAATTATGCATAATTAATTGTTGCTATTATAACAGTAAATACACGTGTAACATGGACGCCTTAAAATAAAGTGTTACATTTTTTCTCAGTAAAGCATTTTTAATTGTTTTTATGGATTAATTCGAATTAAATGTTTTCCACGATTTTATTCATTAGAAATGTAGAACATTTTTATTTTTTTTGAATTTTGAATACATTTTCTGTAAGTGATTAGTTTAACGTTTACATCATGTTGACGACTTCATTCACTTGGAATTAGAGGTGGGCATAGATTATTTTTTTTAATCTAGATTAATCTAGATTAATTTTGGAATTAATCTAGATTAATCTAGATTAAAATGGCTCATTTGAATTCTGCCGAAGGCATTCAGAATATGTGTGCTACCCAAATAATGACTAAAAGTAAGTCTTTGAGAACGGGTTTCTCAAGCCAGGTGGCGCATTAGACCAGGGGCTCATCTCCTGTTTCCAAAATGCATCACAAACTTTAATCTCTTCCCGTCCCAATCCCACGAAAAAACTGGAGGAAAATCCCGTCTCGTTCCACTCCCGGAAGAATGACTCCCATTCCCTCCCACTCCCGTGTTGTTTTTTTTGTTTTTTTTGCCGATAACTGTCAATTACAGTAAAAATATAGTACAGATCACAGCGTGCCCACCTTATTAGTTGAATAAAAACCCAAAATGTCGTTTTTTGTTATTATATTGAACTGAAAGCCATCTTATGCACAGTGTTGCACAGATTAAATTTCATGTAAATCATCCATGCTAACACACACGTCTTCTATTATTTTTTTTTTTAGACATTTCACTCTCTATAGATATATTTTTCTATGTACTGTATTTTTAGATATATTCGAGTTTTTAAGTTTCTCGCTCAAGTTCACATGAGACCTAAAGCGCATCCTGTTTGCTTAAAAGCGCAACGTTTCGTTGTTATTCTGAGTGCACACAAATAAACGTAGAGTCTTTACAGATTCGAAAGATGTATTAGGCTACTTTTATCTGTATGACCAAGAATGACGGAGATTTTAAGAGCAAGTGAGCGCACCGGAGCCTGTCTTGCAGCAAACGCGCTTCCACACAAACACTTCAATAGCGCACATTTCTCTAGGTTAACATCATATTGAGCGGCCATGTAAAGTTGCTACTACATACATCTTTCAGATGAAAAGCCATATTTGAGGTTGATGAATGATAGGTGAGCGTTTGGATGTCCTGCACGATTGTATTACCACACAGACCAGCCGTTAACAATCTGTCCATCACGGACTGCGAGCCTCTAGTTCGAAGACTCGTTCTCGCCCCCTACAGTGCAATTCGGCTAGGTATACATCCGCGCTAAAATATCAGGGTGAAAGTCATCATAGCTTGCGTAGTATAGACCCAGCTCCCAACCCAACTTTGAGAATAGATTAACGGCGATATTTTTTTTATCGCCGATAAGAGTCTCACGTTAACGCAGCACGTTAACGCCGATAACGGCCCACCACTACTTGGAATATAATTTTCTTTAGAGTTAATACAGAAAAAGTTACTTTAATCATGTTGTGTTACATTTTAATGTTGAGTAGTTAAAAATCGTAACAAATCGAGGATCGGTAAAACATTCAGAAAAAAATTGAGATTAATATTTTTGCTATTTCGCCCAGTCCTAATGTATTTTTTAAGGTGCGAAAATTGTAGACGAGAATTTCGGACTCAGTGTGCGAAGACCTTAACTGTAACAGATTACAGTTATATTTATTTATAAATTAAATTACGTAATTCTGTTAAATGTTACAGTGTAAATTTTTTCTGTAAAGTGATTAGTTTAACATTTACATCATGTTGACAACTTCATCCACTTGGAATATAATTTTCTTTAGGGTTAATTAAGAAAAAGTTACTTTAATCATGTTGTGTTACATTTAACTACATGTACTTACTGCATGGTTATGATTAGGGTTAATTTTATGTAATCATGCATAATTAATTGTTGCTATTATAACAGTAAATACATGTGTAACAAGGACACCTTAAAATAAAGTGTTACCTTTTTCTCAGTAATGCATTTTTTGGGGGTTTTTTACGGATTAATTCGAATTTAATGTTTTTCCACGATTTTATTTATTAGAAATGTAGAACAATAAAACATTTTTGAATTTTGAAAATGTTTTCTTTAAAGTGATTAGTTTAACAGTTACATCATGTTGACAACTTCATTCACTTGGAATATAATTTTATTTAGGGTTAATTAAGAAAAATGTACTTTTATCATGTTGTGTTACATTTTCATGTTGAGTAGTTAAAAATCGTAACAAATTGAGGATCGGTAAAACGTTCAGAAAAAATCTAGATACATATTTTTTGCCATATCGCCCAGTCCTAATTAATTTTTTAACGTGCGAAATTGTAGTTGAGAATTTCGGACTCTGTGTGCAAAGACCTTAACTGTAACAGATTACAGTTACATTTATTAAAAAATTGAAATACGTAATTCTGTTAAATGTTACAGTGTAATTATACATTTTAGTACTGAGTAGTATTAATTAACTACATGTATTACTGCATGGTTAGGATTAGGGTCACTTCTATGTAATCATGCATAATTAATTGGGTTAGGTTAGGGTTAGTTATTTTCTTACGAGGACAAAAAAATTAAATTAAATTAAATGACGTAATTCCGTTACATGTGACTTGCGTGGTTCCCCGCAGGCGGCGGTGCGTCTGAAGGCCGGTCCGAGGCTGGGCGAGGGTCGTGTGGAGGTGCTCCGCGAGGGAAAGTGGGGGTCCGTGTGTGACCATCTGTGGGATCTGACCGCGGCCAGCGTGGTGTGCAGAGAGCTGGGCTTCGGCTCGGCCAGAGAGGCCCTGCGAGGAGCGCTCATGGGTGAAGGTAATGACTCCTTACCATGGTAAAAAATTCAAAGCTGATACGAGGTTTCAATGCTATTTATTCTTTCCCAGTGGCTCATGAGTATGTTGAGTTTCTCTGCCAGTCTAAACAGAAAACATGATACGCTCACACGGACGCAGTTCATGTGAATGTTTAGTTCAGTCTTCATGCTCCTGTGGCAACACTGCAGTTTGAGCTGAAAAAATTTAATTGCAATTTTTCCTTTAAAAAAGTGATGTTATATATATAAAGTAATACAAAAATATTATGTGTATTTTTACTATTAATAAATTAAATTATTAAACAAAATAGTAAATATTCCGAACCCTAACTCCCAGCACAATTTGCCCAAAAATGTTGATTATATATCCACATGACTAATAATAATAATAATAATAATATTATTATTATTAAATAAAATAAAAAATATGTTTATTGATATTATTATTATTATTATTACATAAAAAATACAACAAAAATAAATACTTATTTTTAATGTACAATTTGGCCAAGAAATATTAATGAATATATAACTATAAAATATTATTATTATTAAATAAAAGTATTAAATAAAATATTCAGTATTAACTCCCTGCAATTAATCTAATAATGATGATATTTTTACCATAAAATATTAAACAAAACAAAAAATTAAATGTGGCCATAATTGTGATTATATATTAAAGTGACTATAAAATCATGATAATAATTGTATTAGTATTATTATTACATAAAAATATTAAACAAAATAAAAATATTTGTAACCATAATTTTTATATTTAAAAAATACAATTAAAAATAATCCATAATGGTAACACTTTAGAATAAGGATATTTTCCTTCAATTAACTCCTAATTTGCTGCTAATTAATATTTAGTACGGTAGTTGTTACTTTTGGGTATTGGGTAGGATTAGGGATGTGGAATGAGGTCATTAATATGTGCTTAATAAATGACTAATATTCTAATAATATGCATGCTAATAAGCGACTAGTTAAGAGACCCTAAAATAAAGCATCACCTAAATAATAAATATCTTCATATTCAAGGTCATTTGTCAAGTATTTGTGGAGTAATGTAGGTCCAGGACTAACCAGTCTAGAGGTGCTTACTGTTGATCATGCACAACATCAGCATGCTGTCCTGTATAATGTGCATTTGTTCCATCATCTCAGCTTTGGGGTTTCCAATGCCTCTATTTGGAGAGTTAATGTTCTGAATTATACGGTGCCAGGCTGTTCTTCAGTGGTGGTGATGATGAGAATAAGAGACACGTTCTCTGGAGACGTCATGGACCAACCATGCACAAATTACAGGGAGTCTCGTCCATATGCATGCGCCTGCTGCTATTTCCATCTATTAAACACTTCCATTTGGCTCGTGTGTGTAATTCACCGAATCAGCATGCACGTCTGCCCTAGTTTATCTTGCAATCCGGCAAGTTTTCTGCCAAACACATGGCACTTATGACTATTTATAGCAGGCAAACGGCTTGTGGTGTTCGGTCATCAGTGCATGGATGGTTGGTGTGTTTGTGTTTGTGTAGGTATGGGTCTGATCCACATGAACGAGGTGCAGTGTTCGGGCCGGGAGAGCTCCATCACACAGTGCCGCTTCCAGGAGGTGCCGCGTTACTCATGCAAACACTCTCAGGACGCGTCTGTCCGCTGCAACGTCCCCAACACCGGCCTGAGCGCTACGGTACGTGCAGAGACGCTCTTGAGTCATTGGCAGCTTGTAGATGGTAAAAAGTCATGAAATTTGGCACACGGGTAGAGGACAGTATAAACATGAATCACAGCAAATTTGGAGTCTCTAACGCAAACTCTCTAGCGCCACCTAGTGTACAAATTTAAACTTGCGTTATTTCAATAACTATAAGGACTAGATACAAAATTCTTAGATTTTTGACTGTTGCTTTGATTTTCACAAAAATATAACTAGGAAAAATATTTTAGGAATTCAAATTAATTAGTCAAATCGTTCTCGAATAACATGGGGATGAATTTCACGAGGAGCACGCCAAAGTGGACATGAGGATATATCTCCACAATGCTTTAACATATTCAGACCAAACTTGGTGTGTGTAAAGACAACCATGACCTGAGGACACCTGCACAGTTTCGGCACAGCACCACCTAGTGGCCAAGAGATACACTCCCTGAATCATACCGAGAGCATCAATACCAGTTATGATGTAGTCGGCCAAACTTCCAGTAAACCATCATAGTGCACTTTGGAGGGTAAAAGTGTAGACTTTATTACAAATTGTTCACTTCTATTAAAATGTTTTATTCACAAAAATGATGTTTTGAAAACAGCACCCCGGCCTAATGTCTTTAAAAAGGAGCTTTTTATTTGCAAGCAGCTATTTCTTAGCAATATATATGATTTACGCTAAGTGCACATAGCAATGGATTCTATTTACACTAAAATAGCAAGATTTTCTGCTATTTATAGACTATTTATTGAAAGTAGTGGCAATTATCTGCACCTCGGTGTTGTAGTACATTATAAAACAGTTAGCAATAATAACGTATTGAGTGTAAATTATAGATTTAATTCAAATTATTAAATAATGGCACGTTATTGAGACAATAAAGCCCTCCTTACACCTACCCGATACTTTATTTTCAACTTTTTGATATTTTACTTCATTTTTACTGAAAATAAATGCCTTTCAGATGAGATTTGAAAAGGGAGGAATAAAGTTTGGCAAAAGGCGGGCTCGAACTCGGGTCAATCGCATCAAAAAGCACTCGCCTTATCATTTACGCTACTGATGTTTAATGAGCGTCTTATTTTAGTGTTGACTGTCCCAATCACAAGTTGGTGGGTGGAGTTAGTGTAAACATCCTCTGCCAACAAGGCGGGGCTATTTGCACTCATTCTCTTTGAAAACCTACTTTTTCTAACTCCTCTTTGACTTTTTGTCTAATTTTTACCAAATTTGATTCAGATCATCTTCAGACCATACCAGCAAACATTTTCAGGAATTCAATTTGATTAGTCAAATAAATGCTCAAATAACATGTAAACTAATTCTGTAAAGAACGCACCAAATTGGACGTGATCTCTGCAACACTTTCGCGTATTCAGACCAAACTTGGTGTGTGTTACGACATCCATACCTGCACAGTTTCCGCACAGCGCCACCTAGAGGTCACGAGACAGATTCCTTGTATCCCGCTGAGAGCATAGATACCAATTAAGCCAAACTTAAGCCAATTTTCTTTGAAAACCTCCTTTTGCGAACTCCTCCTAGACTTTTCGTCTGATTTTCACCAAATTTGATTCAGATCATGCCGATAGCTATTGAATTTGTGCCGATACACCAAAACTGTTATCGCTTAACACATCAACAAATTTGATGGCCAAACTGATTTTGAAGATGTTGCACTGTGATACATTTCCAAACGTTGACCTCCCACTGAATCAATCTAGTCACAGTGCCACCTATGGGTCAAAAGTGCTTAGCAATTAAATCATATTACAAGTGATTGCATTTATGTTTTTGTTTTTAACGATTTTGCTTTAAATCATTTATAAATGTCTTTGATTATTAATTTTTGCAGTCGGTCTTATGTTCCATGCCATGCTTATCTCCTCATTTTCCCTCTGGTTGTGCTCGGCCCCTTAAATGCTGTATTTTTTAAGCAAAACCGAAGCTGTGATATTTCACCTGACGAGTGACGCTGAGGCTGCTGTGTGTCGTGTCATGCTCAGGTCCGTCTGGCGGCGGACGGGAGGCGGCGGAGGGCCGGGTGGAGGTGCGGATGGAGGTGAACGGTCAGCAGCGCTGGGGCTCCGTCTGCAGTGAGAATTGGGGCATTAAGGAAGCCATGGTGGTGTGTCGACAGCTCGGCTTCGGCTTCGCTTCCAGAGCCCATGAGGTACGTGACGTTAACACTGCACTACATCTGTGCGTCACAGAACTCATGATGGCAGAGCAACATCAATGGTGTTGCACCAGAATGTTCACAAGAAGACGAACGTTTGGTGGGAAAAATATTTGACAGTTAACGAGTCTGTTAAAGGGGTCATCGGATGCAAAAACATAAATGTGTGTTGGAAGTGTGTGTGCACATCCATCCTGTAATGATAAAAATCCACCCAGTATATTAAAATCATCTTTCTCAAATCAGACTGTTCTGAGATTCCTGTCAGAATGACGTAGTTCTTCACAGGCCGCTCCCACGAGAGTTGATTGACAGGTCCGTCTTACCATAGCTTTCGCACCCCTGAGTGATCTCAGAGCTGTCTTCTGGTGCAGGGAAGACGATATATCCCAGATTCAGCGATTGAGGTGTTTTGTTGTTGAATATAATAATAATAAATGTAGCACTCGTCAGTTGCTCCCGACATCTGAGCTGCTGAAGACACAGAGGATTAATGTTTGAAGTAAATGCGCCAATCCCTGATCTATATTAATGCATCTATGTTTGCGCGAATCATTCGTGATCCAGCTTCATCTACAGAAGAAGGGTTTTTAATGAATCTTTGCAAATCACCTTTCCTAATAATGTACTAGTTAGCCAGTTTCGCGACTAAAGTAAACAGTACTGCTCATCACTCCACGGAAGAATGAGGCAGAGTCAGCAGAGCTCATTAGCATTTAAAGCGACACCGGCTAAAAACAGCAAACAGCTGATTTTGACTTGGTATAGAAGGTGTTTTTTACACTACCATTGAGAAACTTTAACCAAAGTATGTTACAGACTTTTCTATAAGACCCTAAAGAATCATATCAACTTGTTCCAAAGTTGAATTTATGCACATCTTGGCTTTTCAATTTAGTGTTTTTTAATGCGATATCCCAAAATTTACAGAAGAATAGGTGGATGGAAAGTGCAAGGATGGAGGTTTAGTCAATCTTTGATAGGATGAAACTAGATAATGCTGTGGAGGGAGGGATTTATGATTCATTGAAAAAGAACGATTTGTTCACGAACGTAACATCATGCTAAGCGAACCGCAGAGAAAGACTCCAGAACTCTTGTGTTTGGTTTTATTTGATATATAAACATCACAATGCATAAAACAGCTGAATGGAAAGCATGTTGGACTTTATTTATGTAACGTCTGTATGTGTGAACAGGCCATAACGCGTGTTTATTAGCACCGACTCTATCAAAGAGCATCACACATCACACATTGAGTGTAATGGAGAGCTGAGTGTGGTTCACTGTCACTGTTTACATCCGCAGAGCTTTTGTGTTCAGGGCTGTTGTTTTTTCCCATGCAGAGGTAATTACAGCCCTGCACAGATCCAGGGAAAGAGCAGGAAACCAGAGAGAAAACAAACCCAAAATAGAGCCGCTTATAAAAGCCTGCTCTCGCTAAATAGACGGTGGAGAGGAACGTGGAAAATATTTGATAATGTGCATGAATTATCTGTAATAGCGGGCGTTATTAGACTCTGGGCGGATTCAGTCACGTGTTCGGTCCATCCGCAGGAGACCTGGTACTGGCCCAGCAGCTCCGGATCCGAGGACGTGATTCTGAGCGGAACGCACTGCATCGGCACCGAGATCTCCATCCAGCAGTGCAGCAGGAACGGACAGGTGTACTGCCCTCGAGGGGGCGGAGCCAGAGCCGCCGGAGTCACCTGTGTGGATGGTAGGAGCACACCTCAACGCACACACACACACACATACGCACACCTCACACACACACACACACACACACACACACACACACACACCACATCACGCACACACACACACACACATCAGCACAAACACACACATCAGCACAAACACACACATCAGCACACACACACAAACATCAGCGCAGACACACACACACACACACATCAGCACACACATACACACACACACACACATCAGCACAGACATACACTATCACACACTCGCGCACACACACACACACACACACACACACACACACAACATTCGCACACACTCACACACACACACACCTGAACACACACAATCTCACACACACACACACACCCGAACACACACACCTCAATACACACACTCACACATACCTCAACACACACACTCACACACACACACACACACACACACCACACACACACACTTACCTAACACACACAATCTCACACACACACACACCCGAACACACACACCTCAATACACACACTCACACATACCTCAACACACACACTCACACACACACCTCAACACACGCACACACACACATACACACTCACACACCTCAACACACTCACACACACACCTCAACACACGCACACACACACACTCACACACACAATCACTCTTCATATTCATTTCACGTTCATATTCATTTCAAACAATAAATATGAAACACTAAAATTCATCAAATGATACAAATGTTCAAAATAAATACATAATTAAAAAAATAAAATAAAACCATTACAGAAAAAACGTATCATATCTTATCAGTTTATCTGCATGTCATGTGACCTTTTACCAACATCAGAAAATCACGAACACACAAATGTGCTGACTCTTTCTCTCTGTCTCTCTCTCTCTCTCTGTCTCTCTCTCTCTCTCTCTCTCTGTGTGTGTGTGTCTCTCTCTGTGTGTGTGTGTGTGTGTGTGTGTGTGTGTGTGTGTGTGTGTGTGTGTGTGTGTGTGTGTGTGTGTCTCTCTCTCTGTGTGTGTGTGTGTGTGTGTGTGTGTGTGTGTCTCTCTCTCTCTCTCTGTGTGTGTGTGTGTGTGTGTGTGTGTGTGTGTGTGTGTGTGTGTGTCTCTCTCTCTCTGTGTGTGTGTGTGTGTGTGTGTGTGTGTGTGTGTGTGTGTGTGTGTGTGCGTGTGTCTCTCTCTCTGTGTGTGTGTGTGTGTGTGTGTGTCTCTCTCTCTCTCTCTGTGTGTGTGTGTGTGTGTGTGTGTGTGTGTGTGTGTGTGTGTGCGTGTGTCTCTCTCTCTCTGTGTGTGTGTGTGTGTGTGTGTGTGTGTGTGTGTGTGTCTCTCTCTCTGTGTGTGTGTGTGTTGTGTCGGTCAGCGGCTCCGGATCTGGTGGTCGATGCTCAGCTGGTGCAGGAGTCTGCGTATCTGGAGGACCGGCCGCTGCATCTGCTGACCTGCGCTCACGAGGAGAACTGTCTGTCGTCATCCGCTGCACGCATGAGCTGGCCGTACGGTCACCGGCGGCTGCTGCGCTTCTCCTCGCGCATCATGAACCTCGGCCGAGCCGACTTCAGACCGCGTGCCGCGCGCGAGTCCTGGACCTGGCACCAGTGCCACCGGTGAGAGCTGTATACCCTCACGACAGCATTATTAAACATTCAGTATTATTATCATTCAGTAATAATGACATCATTTATTAATACAGGGCTTCCCAGACGGGGGATTGAGAGTTGATAAAAATCTGATTTATTCAATCATAAAAACGTAATATTAAAATATAAAATCACTTATAATTCATTTTTTACTTAAGCAATAAAAATAAAACACTTGCTTAATTTATGACGTCAAATCAGAAAACAATCATAATAATACAATTACCAAAATTAATTGAATAATAAAAATGTCAAATTAGAATAAGTAAAGAATTTTACAATAAAAAAGTAAAAAAGCACTTACTAAAAGTTAATTAAATCATAAAAAACTATTAAAATGAATTAAATAATACAAATATCAAATTAGAATCATTTAAAAAAATTAAGAAATTTTAATAAAACACTACAAATGTCAATATATAATAATACAATTACTAAAATTAATTGAAGTGATAATAAATGTGAAATTAGGATAAATAAATAATTTTACAATAAAACAAAGCTTTTACTAAATTGTATTAAATCATAAAATGTCAAATTATATTAAATAGTTTTTGACACATTTATTAATACTTGGGTCACTTTTCAGAACTCTTCACCCGGCGACACAAGATCAATAAAAATAATACAATAATTATAAAAGTATATAAAAATAGAACATTTAATAAAGTTATTAAATCAAATTTTTTAAACTAATGAAAAAGCGAAATGTTGTCGTGGAGTCTGCGCTCTGATTGGTCGTTTCACGCTCCAGCAGCCAATGAGCCGTCGTGTGACGCTTCACGGGCCAATCAGAGGCCAGGCTGGTGTCACGTGACAGCAGTGTTTGACCGCTCTCTTACAGGCACTACCACAGCATCGATGTCTTCACGCACTACGACCTCCTGACCCTGAACGGCACTAAGGTCGCGGAAGGTCACAAGGCCAGCTTCTGTCTGGAGGACACGTACTGCCCCGAAGGTGAAGCTCCTTCATTAACACTCATTAACACAGCTGACGGATAACGAGAGCTGCTCAAACCGGCTTCAAGTCACACAGCATCAAATACATTATTTTATTATTTTATATTTTTGCCCCTTTTTTTATCAATAGGATCCTAGACCTGGAAAAATCATGTAAATGAGTAAAATCTTTAAAAAATCTTTTTTTTTATACTTTTCATTAGTTAAGCAAAGGTCTAAAATATTTCTATAAAAAATATATTTCTGTGTATTATTTTAGTTATTTATTTCCAGGAGAGTAAAAAACTCCATTAAAGTGAAAATATGCATAAAGAGTTAAATTTACTTTATTAAAAGTGTAAATATCAGCCCAAAAAATATACTTATTAATTCTACTTTAATTAATTAGAGTTAATTTGATTAAAAATGAATTGACTGTAATTCAAAATAATATTTATTTAATGTAATCTAACTAAAAGAGCACTTCTCTGGTAAGAACATTAATAAATTATTTGCAATTTAATATTTTATAATTAAGGAATAATTGACGACATGCTGCTGAATTATTAGAAAATAAAGCACGAGCTGAGAAAACTAATAAAAGCATAATTTATATTAAATATTATAAACGTGATCAAATATTTATGACATTTATTAAACAAAAACATTTAATAGTGGCCATCAGAAGATGAATCTTTATATTAATTTTCACTGATTAATGGATTCTTGATCTGCAGAAGATGATTATTTCAGCACATTAAAAGCTTTATATGATGTTTTTATATTCATCTGTTTACTGATTTTCTGAATTATGTTTACTTTCAGAGTTATGTTGTTGTTCAGCTGAAATAACACCAAAACACTGATTGGATAATAATGAGTCAAACCTCAGAAACACTTTCTCTGCGCTTCAAAAACTTTTTATAGAGATATTTTTTTAACTTTTATTTATTTAGTCATTTTTCTTGCACATTTTTTTCAGACTTTATTATATATATATATTTTTTTTATTATTTTTTTTCTTCCCAAATAATTTTTTCTCTTTTTATATATTTTCTTTTTCAAATGTTTTTTTTTTATATATATAATTTTCTCTTTTTTTCAAATAATTTTCTCTTTTTTTTTAAATAATTGTTTCTCTCTTTTTTTTAATATTTTTCTTTTTATATTTTTTTTTTCTTTTTTTTCAAAATAAATTTTTCTCTCTTTTTTAATGTCTTTTCTTTTTCAAATGTATTAATATATATTTTTTTTTTTTTTGTCTTTTCTTTTTCAATTATTATTATTTATTTATTTTTTTTTTTTTAAAAAAATCTTGTTTTTCCAAAAAACTATTAAAAAAAAATCAAACATTTTTTTTTTGTTCCTTTAATTTTTCTAAATAATAAAATGTTTCCCACTTTCAAAACCTTTTAATTTTTTCACAAATATTTTCTGCATAATAATTGTAAAATAATGAGCTGATCGTTGAAACAAAAATGTCACAAGTATATTTCAAATCCTAATAAAAAATGAATAAAAATAGAGATTTCTGAGGTTGCATGTATTTGGAGTGAAATACAAACCCTGCAGAATAAGAGCGCAGTGATCGTGTTGTGTTTTAACTGAGAGAGAGTTAATGATGAGCTCGTTAAGCAGCGTCTCGTCCTCACACAGGCCTGACCAAACGCTTCGCCTGCTATAACATGGGCGACCAGGGCATCAGCGTGGGCTGCTGGGATACGTACCGCCACGACATCGACTGCCAGTGGGTGGACCTCACCGACGTGCGGCCCGGAGACTACATCTTCCAGGTCAGAGGTCACGCAATCTAACCCTAAGCATCAGTACCTGGTTGATGAACCCATCTGTATAGAGAGGTCGTGATGAAGTGCTGGGTCGACACGAGCACGGTTGAGCTGGTGATGATCCGTCTGTCAGATACTGTAGGATCATCTGGTTAGAAGGAGAAGTAGAGTTGAGTGTCATCAGCATAGACATGATGTGAAAAGCCATGCTTCTGAACGACAGATCCTAGACCTGTCGATGGAGAAGAGAAATGGTCCAAGCACCGAGCCTTGAGGAGCACCAGAAGGTTAAACCGAAACTGAGCAAACCTTCTCTTGGTGACGTCCTTATTTCTGAAAAGCCTCTAAAAATACAGAGAGTTTGTGTTCAGTGTGTTTATATGTGAAACAATAGTTGTCTGTGAGGAATGATCTCAGTAAACACTCGATGGCTTTTCCTCTCGGTCTCGTGTGGGAAGGAAAATCTGCCTCATCAGAACAGAACGAGCTCGTTATTCTTCTAGTGAAACTCTGAGTCTCTCACTAAAATCTTTTCTCGCTTCAAAAACTCTTTTTTTTGTCAAAAATGCTTATTGATGATCTAGATTTATTCCTCTTCAAAAAATTTTTTTGTCTTTTAATGTTTTTTTGCGTTTTTTTTTTTGTCTTCAAAAAAAAAAAAAAATCTCTTGAATATTTTTTTTTTTCAAAAACTTTTTTTTTTAAATACTTTTTTCTGTTTTTTTGTCTCCCAAAACTTTTTTTTATCTTCTTTTCAAAAACTTTGAGAGAGAAAACTTTTTCAAAAAAAAAAAATTATATAATTTTTTTTTTTTTTTTCAAAAACCTTTTTTTTTTTTTTTCTCTCTTAAAAACACTTTTCTCATAAAAACCAACAGAATAGGATCAAAATAAGATCAGCCTGCAGTACAACCCTAGACCACTGTCGCTGTTGGGAAGTGTTACTGTATAATTACTGTAATTTACATTTACATTTACATTTAGTCATTTAGCAGACGCTTTTATCC
>CM049835.1:27457580-27482580 GCA_027422435.1 Schizopygopsis pylzovi | reverse complement strand
ACCTCAATGAAGAGAAACCGCTTGTGCTTCAATACTTGAAACAATAAACGTCTCGTGTCAAACATAAGAAATCTGATATTTCATACTGCATGCGCCCAGAGTCATGATATTATGATATACAATAACTCGCATAAAACCACACATAAGAGCAAATCTCATCCGGCTGATGGTCTTAAAGCAGTTTTACGTTTACATTCAAAACCTGCAGAAACCAAGCTTTCACTGGAGATGTGTTTACATGCATATTGAAAAAATCAGATTATGATTAAAACAAGAACATTGAGTTCAGCTGAATTCAATCATAAACACACTTATTTTTCAATATGCATGTAAACAAGACTTCATATCTTCATTTTGCATCATTTTTGATTTAATGATGTTTGTTCTGGAAAACAAGACTGAGGAAGAGATTCATATTTTGCAGCGCATGCAAGATTTAATTCCACGACTTTAAGACTTTCTGCTTTAATTTGTGCAAACGAGCCCAGAAACCTTGGGTTTATATCGACGCCAGATAATAAACTATGCTATTGTTCAGCTCTAAAATGACTAGGACATTCAAAACGATGCACATTATTAATTACTGTAATCAGCTTTTATGAGTTAAACCCTGACAGCGTCAGTTCTCAGAGCTCTGAATCGGTTCATTAGATCGTGACGACTCAAAGTGAATCGCTTCATTCTGGGTGATTACTTAAACAAAGAAACAAGCCACACGTCAACATACAGGGATTCATTTTAATCAAATTGAAAAATAAATTAAAGAAATATAATTATAAATGGAAAGAGAATGAAACATTCCGAATGATGAAGCTCAAGGCAGAAGACATGAATGAAGACTAAACGTGTGTGTGTATATGAGTGTGTGTGTGTATGAGTATGTGTGTGTGTGTGTGTGTGTGTGTGTGTGTGTGGTGTATGTGTATGTGTGTGTGTGTGAGTGAGAGAGTATGAGTATGTTTGTGCACTGCACAAGCTTGAGTGTGTTGCACGAGTATGATTATGTACATGAGTGTGTTGCATGAGTGTATGTGTGTGTTTGAGTGTTTCTCTTCAACCTGGACACAAATCACAGCACCATTCCTGCAGATGAAGATGATCCGTGTTTTCTCCAGCTACAGCGGAAGTGTGTGAAGCGTGGGTCACACACGTCATGCCCTACAGTGAGCAGTTTAAACCCTCGTCTGTGCTGGACACAGTCTGGATGGATGGAATGATGAAGCACAGGAGGTTCATCTGTACAGCAGAGAGACGGTGGAATCATTGATACAGTTCAGCGTTCTCAACTAGGTCCTGTAGTGGAGCGTGATCCGCTCTGAGCGTCCGGCGGAGGACAGAGACTTCAGCGAGTCCGAACGCTTCTCCATGAACACAGATGAGACCGACAGAAGAAAGAGGACACCTGGTGCAAGAGCCCGTGAAACCCCAGAATCCTCGGCGTTAACGTGAGGCTAGTTCCTCTTCTTGATGTTGTTGTTTGAGGACAGTCTCTGTCGCGGCGTCGGCATCACGGCGCTCCGCGTCACTTTGCTCCGTGCGACCGCGAACAGTTTGGAAAAGACCTGAAACCAGAGACACGTGTTAGCATCGCTCACAAACACACGACGGACACGACGAGGTCAAAGGTCACTCTCACCTTGCGCGGCGTCCTCTGTGTGAGCGTGGAGTGAGAAGAGAGCGAGACGTTACAGACACAGAGCAAGAGCTACACTGAATATATGGGACAGCGGCACAATCTTCAGCATATACTAAATCTACATTATAAAGCTTTATTATTTGAGCTGTGAAGAGTCTACATCATCATCACTGAATTAAGTGTGTATTATTGAGAGTCTAAATTCGGCTCGAAAATATTCATGAGAAAAATCAAATAATTTGAGAACATTTAAAAACACGTAGTGCTATTAACACCTGCCTTAGAAAGTAAAAATGTATTTACACAGACACACACACACACACAAAACACAAACACACACAAAGAAAGACAGACACACACTCACAAAGACACACACACACTGAAAATGATCTAAAAGCTATACATATCTAATATTACTTTAATCCAGCGGTTCTCAATTCCAGTCCTCGCGCCCCCCGCCCCCCCGCTCGGTATATTTCGTATGTTACACTTATCGCTTCAGACGTTTGTTCTACTCGACCGTAAGTGCCCTACGAAGTAGACATCACGGGATATTACGCCATCATGACTCCAGTACGAAGCGAACACATGACAGACACACAGACACACACAGACACCACACACAGACAGACAGACACACAGGCAGACACACACACACAGACAGGTTTGCGAGGATTTGCTTTAATCTGAGGTACGCAGAAAACCTGACTCTGACTCAATCATAAAATGTACACTAAACATGTTTGACTGCAGCTGTATGAGAGCTATAAGTGAGGGAAGAGCGTGACACGCACCTGCTCCCACAGGGTTTCTGCCAGCCGGTCGATGAAGCTGCCCACCTCTCTGAACTCCCCCGAGTATTTAACATAGACCCAGACACAGAGCGCCGCCAGCGCCAGCCCCATCAGCAGGTTACACAGCACCGCCGCAGAGCTCAGACCCACGAAGCCCGTCAGCGCCGACGCCACGTACATCACCAACATCACAGCGAACAGCGTGGCCGGCGTGCGCGCCGCGAAGAAGATGTTCTTTCCCTGGTTGTGTTTGAGGAAGCTGGCGTAGGCCTTGTCCATCTCCTGCTCCAGCTGCTCCTGATAGCGTTGGCAGAAGTCCTCGCCGCCCATCTTCTTCACGCCGCGGAACTGACGCACACAGCTCTGCTTCAGCTCCTCGTGACTGCGCTCCAGATCCGCCGGAGACATGTAGGGCCGGTCTCCACCGCACACCTGCAGACGGAGAACACGCGTCAGTATGTTCGTGTGCGAGCGTGTCGCACGAGTATGTTCGTGTGCGAGCGTGTCGCACGAGTATGTTCGTGTGCGAGCGTGTCGCACGAGTATGTTCGTGTGCGAGCGTGTCGCACGAGTATGTTCGTGTGCGAGCGTGTCGCACGAGTATGTTCGTGTGCGAGCGTGTCGCACGAGTATGTCCGTGTGCGAGCGTGTCGCACGAGTATGTCCGTGTGCGAGCGTGTCGCACGAGTATGTTCGTGTGCGAGCGTGACGCACGAGTATGTCCGTGTGCGAGCGTGTCGCACGAGTCATGTGCAAGGTGCGCGAGTAGTTCGTGTTCGAGCGTGTCGCACGAGTATGTTGTGTGCGAGCGTGTCGCACGAGTATGTTTCGTTTGCGAGCGTGTCGCACGAGTATGTTTCGTGTGCGAGCGTGTCGCACGAGTATGTTCGTGTGCGAGCGTGTCGCACGAGTATGTTCGTGTGCGAGCGTGTCGCACGAGTATGATTTGTGTGCGAGCGTGTCGCACGAGTATGTTCGTGTGCGAGCGTGTCGCACGAGTATGTTCGTGTGCGAGCGTGTCGCACGAGTATGTTCGTGTGCGAGCGTGTCGCACGAGTATGTTGTGTGCGAGCGTGTCGCACGAGTATGTTCGTGTGCGAGCGTGTCGCACGAGTATGTTCGTGTGCGAGCGTGTCGCACGAGTATGTTTGTGTGCGAGCGTGTCGCACGAGTATGTTCGTGTGCGAGCGTGTCGCACGAGTATGTTTGTGTGCGAGCGTGTTGCACGAGTATGTTTGTGTGCGAGCGTGTCGCACGAGTATGTTTGTGTGCGAGCGTGTTGCACGAGTATGCTTATGTATCTGAGTGTGTCGCACGAGTATGTTCGCGTGCGAGCGTGATCGCACGAGTATGTTTGTGTGCGAGCTTGTGCACGAGTATGTTTGTGTGCGAGCGTGTTGCACGAGTATGTTTGAGTGCATCGCACGAGTAAGTTTGTGTGCGAGCATGTTGCACGAGTATGCTTATGTATGTGAGTGTGTGTAAGTGAGTGAGTGAGTGAGTGAGTGAGTGAGTGAGTGAGTGAGTGAGTGAGTGAGTGAGTGAGTGTTCTCTTCAACATGGACACAAATCACAGCACCATTCCTGCAGATGAAGAAGATCCGTGTTTTCTCCTGCTACAGCGTGTGAAGCGTGGGTCACACACGTCATGCCCTACAGTGAGCAGTTTAAAAACCCTCGTCTGTGCTGGAAGCGAGAGATCTGGTGACCGTGTGCGTGACGTACCTGCTCCATGCTCCTGCTGTACGTGTCTTTAGCTCCTGCTACAGCGGCCAGGTTATTAGCTTCAGCCGTCGCCTGCGGCACACCGACAGAAACACAACACTCACATCAGGACCACAATCCATTTAACCCCCTGCGGAGTCCACATTCACACTGCTTAAATAAACAAGCATTTATTCTTGCACTTGAGTGAATATTTCCAATTTAGAGCCATGCAATGTTTTGGAAAGGCTTTGCATCAATCTTTTGCATTTTATTATTATTATTTTTTAACATTTTATATAATTGTATGGTCTCAGAAGTTGTGGGAATCCTGCTTCACAAAAATATCAACGAGACGACAAAACTTTCAATAACATAATATCTATAATAATGAAGGGCTTCTCCATGAATGATGCTCGAAGGACCCTACTTTTTTATTGTTTCACAAATTACATTTCACCTTCTCTCAAATTAATTTAATTTTTGTAAAGTTTTAGCTAAACTGTAATAAACAAAGAATGTCCGATAAAACTGTTACAATATATTAATTTATAAAAAAAAATAACAATAATGAAATTTAAATATTTTGTGTTATTTGTTGTAATTTTTCTGGATTTTTTTTTAACACAAAGTTATCATAAAAAATGGTGGAAATCTAATGAATGCATGAAACTTTAACAATTTCATAAATAATAAAAAAAATTAACTGTTTAATTGCAATATTTGTAATTGTTTGTTGTAATTTTTCTGGATTGTTTTGATACAAATGTATCCTCAAAACTTGTGGCAATTTAATGAATGCATGAAACAATGCATTAAAATGTAAATCAAATGAAATGTTTAAATATCAACAAAAAATTGTGAGCTTGTGTTATATTCCTTAAGAATAAAGTTAATTATTACTTTGCGAAGTACATTCTGATGCACAATAGCAATATATTTCTGGCATAATTTCTTCGTTAAACTGCACATAATCAAAATCAAAGACCTTATATGGGGCCGAACTGATATTTTCTGAGACATGACGATCATGTACCTGTAACATGGACTTGGGATGAGGCAGTTCTTCACCCTGATAGATCTTCATGTAGGCCTGAGACAGAGAAACACACAGTAAATCCCAGCAGGCATCTGGACGACGGAGACGTGATGGAGAAGTGCGTCTTACTCTGAAATACTGCAGCAGATCTCGACACGTGACTTTAGAGCCGCTGATCTCCTTCTCCATCAGATTCTCAGGAGATAAAAGCAGCGGCACCAGATTCTCCAGCTCCCTCTTGAACTCCGCATCGATGTCTAGACACACACCACATGTGGTAGCGTTACGGGACAAGGCGACTGGTACACGACACACTGATGTGACTAGCACTACACCTACCACACCTAGAACTAGCCCACACAGGAGACGCACACCACACAAACACAACCACGACATACAACGAAACAGAGACACAGAAAGAGTCACAAAACACACACACAGAGACACAGACACACCAGTCAAACAAGACAGCCCAAACCACAAAGACAGCACACACACACACACACACACACAACACACACACAGAGACAACAACAGACACACGACAGAACACACAACACACAGAGACAAGACACACACACAGAGACACACACACACACACACACAAGACAGACAGACAACAGACAGACAGACACAACACACACAGAGAGACAGAGACAGACACAATCACACAGGACACACAACAAGACACACACACACGACAACACACACACACACACACACAGAAGCCGCACACACACTGATCTATTTCTGAGACTCACACACTAACACTACATTGTAGTATTTGCACTATCAAAGCATTTGACATGAACATCTATCTCTCGAACAGAGACAACGCTTAACATGAGTGCCGCAGATTCTTAACAAACAGCGTCATGTTTTGCACTTGAGCACGGTGCACACACTACTAAACATGAGCGATTTTGGCTCATGACGTTCTAGACAGCATTTATACAGTGAATAGTCTGTTGCCTGAATCATCAGCAAACCCACACTGTTTAAAGCAGGTGTAGTGCCGCAGTCTCTCACCATAGCGCCTCAATAGTGTGTTTTGCTGGCCACCGTCAGCCGAGCGTGTTCGTCACTAAATATGAGCAGCTGATTGCACTTCAGAAGCAGACAGCGAGATCGTGCTTCCTGACGTCTCAAAAAAAAAAAAACCAGCTCTTCATGCTGATTCTGCTTGACCTGAGAATCACAGCATAACTCAGCACACATGATAAAGAGCAGGAGAAACCAGATTCCCCCAGTCACGTCACCCACCTGCAGCCTCTTCTCCAGGAACGTATTTCCCCCGTCCAGACCGTAAGCGTGTTCGTACGGGTAACTCCAGTCCCGAATGAGAAACATCAGCGACTGCAGACCAACACAGACACACGGCGTCACTGCAGCGTCTCACACACTCACTCGCTCACACTCTCAGGGACACACTCACTCACTTGTGCACACTCATACAAATACACACACACTAAAAACACTCACACTCCTGCACACACTCGCTCACTCACACACGCTCCTGCACACACCCTCTCACACATGAACACACTCGCTCACTCTCCAGCACACACTCGCTCAACACTCACGCTCCTGCACACACACTTCATCACGAACACTCACTCACACTCCTGCACACGCTCTCTCACTCGTGAACACACTCGCTCACTCACACTCCTGCACACTCTCTCACTCGTGAACACACTCGCTCACTCACACAGCTCACACCGCGCACACACTCACTCAACAACACTCACACTCCTGCACACACCTCTCTCACTCGTGAACACACTCGTACACTCCAACTCTGCACACACTCGTGAACACACTCGCTCACCTCCACACACACTCGCTCAAAACACTCACGCTCTGCACACACCCTCTCACACATGAACACTCCGCTCACCTCCTGCACACACTCGCTCAAACATCACTCCTCACTCACACTCACTGACACACAACACACACACACACACCTCACACACTCGATGCACACACACACCACACACTCTCACACACTCGACTCACACTACGCTCCTGCAACACACCACACACACACACTACACTACACACACTCTCACACACACACCCACACTACCACACACACTCATGCTGACTCACACACTCCGCCACTGCACACCCTGACTCACACACTGTGAACACACTCGCTCACTCACACACTGACTCACACTCACTCGTGAACACACTCGCTCACTCACACACACACTCACTCGTGAACACACTCACACACACTACCTCACACTCACTCGTGAACACACTCACACACACTCACTCGTGAACACACTCGCTCACTCACACTCACTGGTGAACACACTCGCTCACTCACACACACTACCTCACACTCACTTGTGAACACACTCACACACACACACACACACACACACACACACACACTCGTGAACACACACTCACGCACACATCATACCTGGAAGGGTTTGAGGTAGATCTCCTCCATGGCCAGTCGGCCGTACTCTGTGAAGAGCTGAAGCAGCAGAAGCACACATTATAATTCAGAGCGTATTTGAACACTTCATTCTGTCTCTAATGCAGTGACATGACAACATCTCAATGGATTCGTGATACAGTGACGCACTTAGAACAGGTTTGACATGCTGAAGATCTAGTGCTGATCATGTGAAGTACACCTGTGACCGCTGTTCATCATCTAATCTTTGTAGAAGTATGTAAACAGATGTGACACACAGCATCAAACCACAGCAGGTCACAGTATTCCTGCAGATAGACATTTAAGCGTTTAAAGGTTTTAAAAGTTTTTTTTAATTTGACAGTGTCCTAAAATTCAGCTCATGTAAAGACCCTTTAAAAAAAAGTTGACTTCAAAACAAACCAAATATAAAAATAAACAAACATACAATAAAAATATATAAAACCAAAAATGTATTTTAGCTTTTAAATTCCCATTTTAATTTAGTTTAACTTGTACTAAAATGTATTAAAATAACTATTAATATACACACACACTGACACACACACACACACACGACACACACACACACACACACACGACACACACACACAGACACACACTGGCATAACACACACACACACACACACACACACACTGGCATACACACACACTGACACACACACACACACACTGACACACACATTAAAAAAACTACAATATATATTTTTTTTAAATACAATAGAAAAATAATATAACTATACTATATTTTTTAAGTTATTAAAATAATAATGGCATCGATCAGACATGTGACCACAGACCAGCAGTCATATTGTTATTTACAGCAGATGATCCCTATTGAAATTAGGCATTACGCTTAAATGCTAAAATAATCTGACAATAATTTCACCAGCACCTGTGAAGAATAAATCAGTGCACCTCTCTTTGCTATTTTAACATTCATCCGTGTTCAAGCGTGGCTCGGTGTCTCTTCTCACCTGGAGATGCTGCAGATCGTCTTCTTGAACGTTTTGGGATAAGTTATAGACCTGCAGATAGAAACAGGAGCATCAGGACACGGCATGCTCTCTCGGCGGTGCACACCTGACGCGTGTCGTACCTGTACGGAGCTGGTCATGGTGCTGAGGGCGAACAGGGTGGCGCAGTCTTTGATGGTGGACTGACTGTCGAACGCTCCCTGCGTGTCCAGGAGCAGCACGGCCACCTGCGGACACACAGATGGTCACACCGCGTACACAAACACACACGGAGCAGGATGAGTGGAAATAACCAGACCCCCTGACACGGCACTGGATGATGAGGAAAAAGATCACAATGTACTGATCCAGGCAGTCAATCAAGTTAAGCATGGAAGAAGCCTACTTCAATATCTTAAAAATAAAGTTAAATATGACCCTGGAGCATAAAACCAGTCATAAGGGTCATTTTTTGGAAAATGATTTGTATGCATCATCTGGAAGCTGAATAAATAATATTTCCATTGATGTATGGTTTGTTATGATAGGACAATATTTGGCTGAGATACAACTAAAAAAACAAAATAAAAAACATTGAAAGAAATCGCCTTTAAAGTTGTCCAAATTAAGTTCTTGGCAATGCATATTAATAATCAGAAAATACGTTTTTATATATTTACGGTAGGGATATCTTCATGGAACACGATCTTAATATCTAATGATTTTTGGCATAAAATAAAAATGTATAATTTTGACCCATATTATTTTAAAAAAATATATAATTATGACCCATACATAGTATTGTTGGCTATTGCTACAAATATAGCTGTGCTGCTTATGACTGCTCCAGGGACACATATTGCAAAATAGTCACAAAGTCGCATTATTAAATCATACTATTCGACCGGTAGTCATATTAAATAAATAAAAAACTGTATTATGTCTGTTTTGTGTGTGCGGGGGTGTCTATGAGGTCTGTAAACTTTTGAAACACATGTGACTTGAGGCTGAGCTCTAATTGGCTCGTTTCTGATTGTCCAAGAAAAAAACAATGGTCTATTTTGCATACTGTACTTATTGAGCTTTATTAAAGTTTATGAAAATATAATTAATTTATATGCAATTTTTACTACAAGTCAAATTTATTGAACCATTTTCACAGTCTTTAACATTAATATCACATTAATATAAATGGCTAATATTTTTTTTAATGGTTACAGATGTTTAATAATTACTTTACTGATAATACACCCACATTAAACTCAAATTCACTGATTCGGTATCTTATTTCATGCTTTAACAGTTGAATTATCAACGTTTTTAAGCAGTAATGATTCATTATTAGGTCACTTGTTAATATATATGAATGAGGATAAAATATAAATAAAAAAACAAATGTATAAAAGAAATCTAAAAAATATTACATTTAAAAATAAGTGATTAAAGCAGAGAAAAAAAATATATAATTCATTTTTAAAAAGTAAAATAATAAATTAATTAAAAATTACATAACATAATAAATATAATAATTAAAATATATTTTAAAATAATAATAATAAATTAAAAGCAAAAATAAACAAATATAAATAAATCCACAAATGAGTAACAATTATAAATAAAAAACATTAAAGAAATAAATAAAAATTAAAAAAGATATATATATAAATACATAAAAAAAATATATTTAAAAAGTAAAATAATAACATAATATAATAATAATCAAAATATAAATAATAATTAAAACATTTAAAAATAAATAAATCCACAAATGAGTAACAATTATAAAAAAAAAATATTTAAAAAATAATTATTTATATATATATATATACACACACACACACATATACATACATACATACATAAATATTTCCATTTGACTGGATTACTTCATTTTCACTTGAGAATCACTGAAACAAACTCACACAGCTGTATATCATAAATGTGTAGAATGAACACAAATATTACCAAATAAACCCACAGCTGAAGTATTAGTGTAGCAGTGATTTACCCTGCTGCCGTCCGGTTTCTCCACCTCGAACACGTGGCTCCACGCCTGAACGCCGGTGGTCTCGCGCTCACAGCCCCCCCTCCAGGTGAAGCCCGTCAGCGGCTCGTCGTGCCCCCCCAGCCACGCGTCCGAGCCCTGAGACAGACAGAACACCAGCTCGGTTCTGAACGGTGTCCAGTGTGTCCAGTCTCGAACAACAACAGAGTCACAAAACATCCGTGTTTCAGAGTAAAGCTGATCAGCCTTTAGCTGCTCTACCGTGACTAGAGACACGCATTCATGAAAAACCTAGTAACAAACACTCCGTGACTAGAGACCAGAACACTTACAGAAGTCCTCACATGCAGTGTGTACTAATTAGGGGGATGGTTCGTCACGATTCGATACGATATCGATTCTCATACCCAGCGATACGATATTTGCCGATACCTCAAAAAATTATACGATACGATTATGATACAGGAGTATAGATGTGTGTGTGTGTGTGTGTGTGTGTGTGTGTGTGCGCGCGCTTCAGATGTGTGCATTTATGGAAAGCATAATGTAATCTAAGAAACATTTTGTGCACCATAAAAATTTACATTCAACATTAATAATAAAATCCACATTATCGGCGTTAAAATTACTTATAAAATCTAAATAGTTTTGTTTCAAGTGCTCAAAAAATGTATAATAATTCATATTTTTACATGTTTTAGTCTCTTCTGCTCACCAAGGCTATATTTAATTAATTAATTTTAAAACACGATACATTACTAATTATGATCTAGAATAATAATTATACTTTTTTTCGAAGATGCATTAAATAGTTTAAAAGTGTCAGTAAAGACATTTATAATTTGACAAAAGATTTTTGTTTCAAATAAACACTGAACTATTTATGCATCTGTGAATCCCGAAAAATTGTAATGCATGTTTCCACAAAAATATTGCACAGCACGACATTGATAATAATCCGAAATGTTTCTTGAAGATCATGTGATCATCTGAAAATACAGCTTCGATCACAGAAATAAATGACAGTTTAACAGATGTTTGAAATCACAAAAATATGTCATATTTGTCCTGTATTTGTGCTGGGCGTGTGCTGCCCGTCTGACCTGGCTGTACATGTAGCGCAGCATGAAGTCCAGCAGGAAGGACTTGCCCTTGCGGAAGGCCCCGGCCACAGACACCACCACCACATGAAGATCCCGGACCCGCTCCTGCAGCAGAACCCGCTCCAGCGCCTCCTCGTCCAGACAGAACTCGTGATTCTCCTCGTCTGCGATGACGATCTGCACCGGCTCCGGGGCCCGATCCGAGGAGCTCGTCTTCCGCCGGACAGAGACCCCTGAGACCGAGACTTTTAATGCGTTCTTATTAACTAAACATTTACAATATTTCATTGCATCCAAAATTACAACATTTATGGAATTAAATTTAGTAAGACTTTACTTAATATGTGGACAAGACCACTTCACAAAAACATATATTTTGGATGTGATTAATCGTTTAACAGCACTAATACAAAGATATATTTGAATGTAATTTTCTCTCTACATATTTGAATCTCTCTGTGCAATATTGTTATATTAATTTGTGTACGTTTTTGCATTTTTAAAGCCTCTGCCGAAAGTCCAAATGCAATCATTTTAACACAAACACGCCTGGATTCGACTGATTAACCCTTTCCAAGCCAGACCGTCCTCAACACGTGTGTGTGAAAGCAAGCTAGTTAACTAGTGCTTCGGTTCTGTTCGGGTAATAATATAAACATGGGTCCAGCACATGCTCAATACGAGTCCCCAAACACAGCCTGACCCACATCAGCCCGTCTAAAGTTACCCACAAACCCCAGCGACAGACACAGAAAACACTCGTCACGGTTATTAGTGGGGCATAACTTTACATCTAAGATTGTGATATACATTTACTGTAAATACGGTTGCTATCTACCTTTTAGAGACCGGCGAAATGTCACGATTCTCAGAGTTACTAATATTAGTAAACAACAATTATTGAAATTAATTAAGCTGACAGTAATAAAAAAAGCAAAAGAATACAATATAATAGAAAAAGATACAAACTGTGCTTTAACTCAAATATGTCCCTGCAGCACAAAAGCAGCTATATTTGTAGTAATAGACAACAATACACTGTATGAGTCAAAATATCATTTATGCCAAAAATCATTAGGATATTAAGATCATGTTCCATGAAGATATTTAGTGAATATGTCAAAACGTAATATCTGATTAGTAATATGCATTGCTAAGAACAACTTTAAAGATGATTTTCTCAATATTCAGATGTTTTTGCACCCTCAGATTCCAGATTTTCAAATATTGTCCGATCATAACAAACCATACAGTAATGGAAATATGATTTATTCAGCGTTCAGATGATGATAATGTCTCTTAAGACTGGTTTGGTGCTCCAGGGTCACGTATAGCTTGAAGCTCCAGCGCTGTTAAACGCTTTAGACACGTATGCTGTAAAACGAGGACGCGGTCAGAAACAGGTTTTCTTTATCTATGAACTAAACTAAATCAACATGTTTGTGTTTAAAGCGTCTTCTTCTGGATTTGTTCTGTTTCTTCATGTGGTTCCAGACAGACTCAGAAATATCACTGATTATTACAATTAATAATGTTTGGAAACGTCTGACACACTACAGAAATCTCTTCAACCAATCTCTTAAGCCACAATTTTTCAAACATATATATCTCTATACTTCATCAACAAAATATATATTTTTATATAATATATATATCACACACACAATATATACTATTCTACCACTATCAAACACACGACACACAACACACATTACTATCTACACATCACACCACACCACAGCACACACGACACACACTCTCTCTCACTCTCTCTTCACACACACACACACTCTCTCTCTCACCACACTCACTCACACCACACACCACACACACACACACACACACCACACAACACACACACACACTCTCTCTCACTCACACACACACACACTCTCTCACACACACACACACACACACACACTCTCTCTCACTCTCACACAAACACACGCGCGCACACACACACACACACACACACACACACACACACACACTCACTCAAACGCACACGCGCACACACACACACACACACACAAGGAATCATCCTCAGGTGATTTTTATGATTTCACTGATTCCTCATCTATGCTAAGATCTCATTCGGCGCGCGATTAAAACGGACATTTAGTGATTATGGTTTCGTTCGAAGTGGTGTGAATTAATTCTATTATTATTCATTTTACCGCAGCACGATCGCTGGCCTGCTCGCGCTCCCGCCAAACGGCTAGAACGCGCCGCGCCGTTAAACGCACCGCGCCGGTGTAAACGCGCTTCGATCGAGTCGCCGTGTTTAACTTACCTTCGTGGTAGCAGCTACCGGTGCAGTTCTGTCCGGTGTGATTCCGGTGCTTTAAGCTGCTCTCCTCCGCCATCTTGACTCCCGTTCAAAATAATCACACGCGCGGCGCCTGACGTCACGAGCGTCGCGACACGCCTGCTGCGCGCTCCTTTATCGCGGCCGCGCGCGCGTTCATCAGTTCATAGACTAGACTAGAGTACTGATGAAGGAGAATTAATGAGGTCGAGAAAATGTTTGCTGCTTTATAATTCGCACATTCCTCATGGACTCTCTCTCTGTGTGTGTGTGTGTGGTGTGTGTGTGTGTGTGTGTGTATGTGTATGTGCGCGTGCGTGCGCGTGTGTGTGTGTGTGATTGGCGCAAAAACGCACACCTTTTGGACAAATCTCGCAACATGATTTACACAAATACCGCCTAAACAAAATACGGATTTTGTGCACTTTATTTACTGCACCAATATTTTAAACTGGCCTTTTAACTTAGCTTTATTGCATGGCAAAAAAAGCCTTACCTTGTCAAAGTACTGACAGAGCCCATTGATCTAATGGCATTGATGAGCGCTCCAAATGCAAGCATGCAACAATCAGGCACCAATGACAGCGCTCTGATCCAATGGCATACAGGCATCGTCAGATTGACAGCGCTCTGATCCATGATGTTGGGGATGCAGTGGGGCGGCAGTCATATTTCAGGGTGACTGTGTAACTCTTTATCACACCCCTGCTACAATATAGTGCCAGTACGCGCGCTCATTGGCGCCCCTTCAGCTGATGGCGCCCTAGGCGACCGCCTAGCTCGCCTATGCCTAGAAGCGGTACTGTGTGTGTGTCTGAGTAAGTAAGTGTGTGCGTGCATGTGTGTGAGAGAGAGTGTGTGTGTGTGTGTGTGTGTGTGTGTGTGTGTGTGTGTGTGTGTGTGTGTGTGTGTATGTGTGGGCGGCTGTGTGTGTGTGAGTGTGTTGTGTTGGTGTGTGTGTGTGTGTGTGTGTGTGTGTGTGTGTGTGTGTATGTGTGCGTGCCTGTGTGTGTGTGTGTGTGTGTGTGTGTGTGTGTGTGTTGTGTTGTGTGTGTGTGTGGTGTGTTGTGTAAGTGAGTGTGTTGTAAGTGAGTGTGTGTGCGTGCATGTGTGTGTGTGTGTGTGTGTGCGAGCGCGCCTGTGTGTGTCTGTAATGTGTTGTAGTGTGTGTATGTGTGCGAGCGCGCCTGTGTGTGTGTGTGTGTGTCTGTAAGTGAGTGTGTGTATGTGTGTGTGTTGTGTGCGTGTGTGTATGTGTGTGTGTGTGTTCAGGACACTCAGCGGGGGTTCAGGATATGAGGATCTCCACAGGTCCATCTGGATCAGGAGGAGTCTGTCTTTACTTCTTCTGTCTGTCCCTCTCTACACATTAATAAACAATATTTCACTCTAAATGTAAGATTTATGTATTGCACAGGTCACATTTTATTGTTATCTATTTGCATCTATTTGATTTTACTCAAACATCCATATTTTTTTACATTAATTTAATCAGCATAAATCTGTTGACTGCGAACACAATCAGAGTAGTTCCCTTTCGAGGGAACTTTGAGCTGCGTCCTCTAGTGGCTGCTACGGGGAAGACCTTCGGCATGACCGGTGTCTGAACCATTCACCCTAAAGGCCCGTACACACCGGGACGAATTTCGCACGCGATATTCGCCGAAGTTTAACGCCTCGTGACTAAACCAAGGGGCGCCAATGAGAGTGTGCACACCGATGCGAAAAACGCCACGCGTAAAAGCGCCATTTTTAAGTCAAAAACTATCCGACCAATGAGATTGGCGCTTTTGCTCACGTGTCTGGAGCAGCTGAAGTTACAGTAAAACAGAACTTGGGGGCGCTCAAACACAAAACAGTCTTGCCGAGCACACATACGTAACGACGAAGAAGATATACGCCAAGTAGCGTCTACACTGCCGGGAAGAAATACGAAGACAAAGAAGATGCAAGGCAAGATGAATGTAGAGCTGCTGGTCTCGTTGGTGTCTGAACACAAATAACTTTATGACAAATTTGTATGATTTTGACAAGAGCGTAAATACTTGCTCTCTTCTTCTGAGTGACAAGCGAGTGTCAGAAGCGTACAGTTGCGCAGCGCCACCTTGTGTACCGGGGTATTTCTGTTTTACATTAAGCACCATCTAATGTCAGGGAATGAATTTGCATGTTCACTCGGCTCATCGTCAGCGAAAATCGCTTGGGTGTGAACACAAAAAACGCGTTGAAAAACGCTGGCGAATAACGCGCGCCAATATTCATCCCCGGTGTGTACGGGGCTTAACACAGCGGTTCTCAATTCCAGTCCTCGCGCCCCCCCGCTCTGCATATTTCATATGTTACTCTTATCGCTTCAGATGTTTGTTCTATTCGAACGCAAGTGCCCTGCGAAGTGGACATCACAGGATATTCCGTCCGTGATTCCAGTTCGAAGCGAACGTACAGGTGCTGGTCATATAATTAGAATATCATCAAAAAGTTGATTTATTTCACTAATTCCATTCAAAAAGTGAAACTTGTATAATGTATACATTCATGCCACACAGACTGATATATTTCAAGTGTTTATTTCTTTTAATTTTGATGATTATAACTGATAACTAATGAAAACCCCAAATTCAGTATCTCAGAAAATTAGAATATTGTGAAAAGGTTCAATATTGAAGACACCTGGTGCCACACTCTAATCAGCTAATTAACTCAAAACACCTACGCACAGACGTATGCAAGACATGGGTTTCAGCTGTCGCATTCCTTGTGTCAAGCCACTCTTGAACAACAGACAGCGTCAGAAGCGTCTCGCCTGGGCTAAAGACAAAAAGGACTGGACTGCTGCTGAGTGGTCTAAAGTTATGTTCTTTGATGAAAGTAAATTTTGCATTCTCTCTCATCACACACACACACTCTCACACACACACACACACACTCTCTCCACACACACACACACACACAAAATAAATGTCTCTCTCACACAGAGAGTGTCTGTGTGGTGTGTGTGTTGTGTGTGTGACACGAGCAGAGTGTGTGTGTGACGCATGTATGCTATGTGTGTCACAGCAGTGTGTGTGTGTGTGTGTGTGTGAGAGACAGGTGTGTTATGTATGTATGTATTGTGTGAGAGAGGTGTGTGTAGAAGTGTGTGTATGTATGTATGTGAGAGTACTACACTACACACACACACACTCTCTCTCTCACACACACACACACACTCTCTTACACACACTCTCTCTCTCTCACACACACACACACACACTCTCTCTCTCTCACACACACACACACACACACTCTCTCTACACACACTCTCTCTCTCTCTCTCTCTCTCTCTCTCACACACACACACACACACACACACACACATCTCATGTAAGATGAATGCCAGACAGTCATGTGACCTGCAGATGTTTAATAGCAGCACAGTGAACTGCTGAAGTGTTGATGTGTCAGTAACACACATGAATCATAATCATAATCCCGTGAAGCTCATCATGTTCCCGTCGCTGCAGCCGCTGAAGACACACATCAGACCATTAAACACCACAAGTTCAAGCTACTAACATACAACTACATCCAGCGCTGCACTTTAAACTCAATTAAAGAGCAACTCCAGACAAACTAGACATTAAACGCCTCAGTTATGAAATGATCACAGACGACGATGATGATGACACTCACACTCGTTTACATAAAAAAAATACAATATTAGGTGAATAACAGACTTGCTGCATGTCAGTGTCTGGTTTCAACACAAAACAAATTAACATATTTAAAATAAATATATTTAAAAAAATTACTTTATCAAATGTGTTGAATTAGTATTTGTTTATTGCCCTTAGTTAATTTTACATAGTTCCTTCACATTATTTACACATTTGAAAATATGATTTTATTTTGTGGTGATTTTTGTTTCGCTTTCAAGTTGAATAAAAGTAATTTTTCACAAAACATTGCATTTAGATAAAACTAAACATGTTCAAAACAGATCTGAGGATAAAGTTCTTATTCACTCTTCCACAAATTAAGCCCTGACATTTTTTTTAAACTGGAGCAGAACGTCTTCATAATTCATTTTAATTCATAAAGTCATGTCATTAAGTGTTGCATACACACTGCAAAAAGTGCTGTTCTTCCTCAGTATTTTTGTCTTGTTTTAAACATCCTTAAATTAAGATATGAAGTCTTGATCTGAATTAAATGATTCACGAACCCGCTCCGAAGTCTTGATCTGAATCAAATGATTCACGAACCAGCTTCGAAGTCTTGATCTGAATCAAATGAATCACGAACCAGCTTCGAAGTCTTGATCTGAATCAAATGAATCACGAACCCGCTCCGAAGTCTTGATCTGAATCAAATGATTCACGAACCCGCTCCGAAGTCTTGATCTGAATCAAATGAATCACGAACCAGCTTCGAAGTCTTGATCTGAATCAAATGAATCACGAACCAGCTCCGAAGTCTTGATCTGAATCAAATGAATCACGAACCAGCTTCGAAGTCTTGATCTGAATCAAATGATTCACGAACCCGCTCCGAAGTCTTAATCTGAATCAAATGATTCACGAACCCGCTTCGAAGTCTTGATCTGAATCAAATGAATCACGAACCAGCTTCGAAGTCTTGATCTGAATCAAATGAATCACGAACCAGCTTCGAAGTCTTGATCTGAATCAAATGAATCACGAACCAGCTTCGAAGTCTTGATCTGAATCAAATGAATCACGAACCAGCTTCGAAGTCTTGATCTGAATCAAATGAATCACGAACCAGCTTCGAAGTCTTGATCTGAATCAAATGAATCACGAACCAGCTTCGAAGTCTTGATCTGAATCAAATGAATCACGAACCCGCTCCGAAGTCTTGATCTGAATCAAATGAATCACGAACCAGCTTCGAAGTCTTGATCTGAATCAAATGAATCACGAACCAGCTTCGAAGTCTTGATCTGAATCAAATGAATCACGAACCAGCTTCGAAGTCTTGATCTGAATCAAATGAATCACGAACCAGCTTCGAAGTCTTGATCTGAATCAAATGATTCACGAACCAGCTTCGAAGTCTTGATCTGAATCAAATGAGATTCTGATTAGAACAAGAACAAATATCTGCTAATGAGGAATGAAAACTTTCCTTTGAATTAAGTCGATTTCTCTGATGACATTGGCACATATTTATTCTTCTTTTAATCATAAACTGACTTGATTTTAAATCTTTATTTAGTCATTTGCTGTAAAACAAGACTCAAACACCGAGGAAGAACAGCACTTGTGCAGTGTGATCAGAAAGTACAACAGTCATTTCCATATTCTAGTTAAAGTTATTTTTAGTCAAATCAATTAAAAAGTCATAGAGATCAACAACCCATGTTTTGCTCTCTAGCCATTTACATTTAGAGACCATTCTAATGTATTAAGTTCCTTTCAAAAAGGTGCAAAAAATGATTTTCATCCTAAGTATTTTTGTTGTATTCTAGTATAAATATCTAAATATTTGGTGTGCATTTTGTGTGCGATTCTTGGATTTGTGTGTAAAGTTTTGAAAATGTGTAAGCAAAGACTAACAGTTAACTTCAGAAAACAGGGGATAATATCTTACTTATCATAATTCCAGAACTGTATATATTTATACTAGAAAACGACGTATATTTGAAGTCTCAAACTGAGCTTCATCAAACCTGCAGAAACTCTCATAAAGCTGAGCATCACGTCATGTTATTGTACTGTACAGAGAGATTATGAGCTCAACTAATGGTGCAAACCGAGTTAACTACACTAACTAGTAGTCATTAATCGGCTGGTCTGAACTTACTGTACATGTGTCATGTGATCATCAACCAAACCCAGAACTGCAGGTCATGTGACTAGTTAAGTGGTTAACCCAGATCCGTTAGTCTCTAGTGAACCCGCTGCTGTACACATAAATAATAAAGTGTTCAGTCGGTTCTTCAGTTTCTCCAGTTCAGATGATGATGATGGTCATCAAACGCTCGTGTCCTTCATCACCTCTTCACATGATTCATCTGGAGTGACATCATCATATTCTACATCCAGACGTGTGTGTGTGTGTGTGTGTGTGTTTGTCTGTGTGGTGTGTGTGTGTGTGTGTGTGTGTTTGTTGTGTGCGTGTGCGTGCTGTGTGTCGTGTGTGTGTGTGTGTGTGTGTGTTTGTGTGTGTGTGTGTGTGTGTGTGTGTTGTCGTGTCTGTTGTCTGTGTGTGTGTGTGTGTGTGTGTGTGTGTGTGTTTGTGTGTGTGTGTGTGTGTGTGTGTGTGTGTGTGGTGTGTGTGTGTGTCAGTTTCCTGGTTTGATCAGATATACAGATGAAAAACTAAAGAGGACTAAAACCGAAGGAGAGTTGGGTCTGAGAGGAGCAGCAAGAGCAGGAGGAGGTGAGGATGATGAAGATGATGAAGATGGTGTCAGTCGCTCCGGCTCAGAGGTGTGAGGAGGTGGAGAAGCACAGCTTCAGTGTGTACGGGTTCGAACCGTCTGAAAAACAACAACAAAACAAACGCTCAGCTTCAGCTCATCTGTTCTCTGTCTACAGCTGCGCTCAAACCTTTACAGGATCTGCTAAATGTTCATTATTTATTATCCAAAATATATTTCATAAGTGGCTGATATATTCAGTATTACCGATGTAACAATTAAATAAATATATTATAATATACAGTAAACATGTGTCTGTGTAATCTGATATCTGCTGGTCTGGGGACTCACTGGGGATCCGGATCTGATAGTGGTTGAGGACCGTCAGAACCTCCACGGCGTGAGTCTTACTGTCGAACTCCAGCAGGCCGGAGATGGTCTTTGAGCTGGCTGCAGATCCAAACACACACCAGACACACATCACACACACTTCTACAGCAGGAGAATAAGCTTCAGCAGGACTCCAGACTCACGTTTGGCGTCAAACACTTTGTATTTGATGAATCCTGGGACGTCGTGTTCTGTGCATAACTGCAAAACAACAGATTAATATGAGTGCGATTGAACAGAATCCAGCAGTGAGACACACAGACTCATCAACACCTGCTTATGTAGCCGTATATACATAGTTATGAATGCTATAACCTAACAGAAATTGATCACAGAGACGTCTCATCCAATCAGATGTGTGTGTTTTACATTTACATTTAGTCACAGCAGATGCTAGGGTTTATATATATATATATATGTGTACCTGGAGCACAAAAGCAGTCATAAGCAGCACAGCTATATTTGTAGCAATAGCCAACAATACATTGTATGAGTCAAAATGATCAATTTATGATTCAAAAATCATTAGGATATTAAGATCATGTTCCATGAAGATATTTCTACCGTAAATATATTAAAACGTAATTATTGATTAGTAATATGCATTGCTAAGAACTTAATTTGAACAACTTTAAAGAAGATTTTTCGCATTATTTGGATTTTTTTGCACCCTCAGATTCCAGATTTTCAAATATTGTCCAATCATAACAAACCATACATCATAAATCTTATTTTTTTTAATTGTACCTTTATGACTGGTTTTGTGCTCTAGAGTTATATATATACATTAGGGATGCACAATATTATCGGACTGATATCGGAATCAGTCCAATAATGCTTTAAATGTAAATATCGGTATCTGTCCGATAATGCTTTAAATGTAAATATCGGTATCGGATCGGTATCGGTCCGATAATGCTTTAAATGTAAATATCGGTATCGGTCCGATAATGCTTTAAATGTAAATATCAGTATCTGTCCGATAATGCTTTAAATGTATATATCGGTATCGGATCGGTATCGGTCCGATAATGCTTTAAATGTAAATATCGGCATTGGTCCGATAATGCTTTAAATGTAAATATCGGTATCTGTCCGATAATGCTTTAAATGTGAATATCGATATCGGTCCGATAATGCTTTAAATGTAAATATCGGTATCGGTCCGATAATGCTTTAAATGTAAATATCGGTATCGGTCCGATAATGCTTTAAATGTAAATATCGGTATCGGTCCGATAATGCTTTAAATGTAAATATCGGTATTGGACCGATAGTGCTTTAAATGTAAATATCGTTATCGGTCCGATAATGCTTTAATTGTAAATATCGGTATCGGTCCGATAATGCTTTAAATGTAAATATCGGTATTGGTCCGATAATGCTTTAAATGTAAATATTGGTATCGGATCGGTATTGGTCCGATAATGCTTTAAATGTAAATATTGGTATCGGATCGGTATCGGTCCGATAATGCTTTAAATGTAAATATTGGTATCGGATCGGTATTGGTCCGATAATGCTTTAAATGTAAATATTGGTATCGGATCGGTATCGGTCCGATAATGCTTTAAATGTAAATATTGGTATCGGATCGGTCCGATAATGCTTTAAATGTAAATATCGGTATCGGATCGGTATTGGTCCGATAATGCTTTAAATGTAAATATCGGTATCGGATCGGTATCGGTCCGATAATGCTTTAAATGTAAATATCGGTATCGGCCGATAATGCTTTAAATGTAAATATCGGTATCGGCCGATAATGCTTTAAATGTAAAAATCCGCAAAAATTTGCGGTATCCGCAAAATAAAACAAATAATATTTAGACTGTGTTTCTGATTAAATAAAGCAGTAATTGATGTCATAAAATAACGAGAATGTTTTTGATTTAAAGGTCAGACGCTATAAATCACATGACATGAATATTGTAAATGTAATAATTATATATATATATATATACTGATTTATTAATTAATGTGTAACATGTTTTATTTTTTAAAACAAATCTTAGGCTCTAAAAGATTTTCAGAATTTTTACTAGACCATCTCATCTACAAATTTTAAATCTTAAAATAAAGTTTTAGGTTTAATGCTGAATCTTTCAGGGGGGGGGGCAGCAATTTATATATAGTTTATTTATAGCTATTTTCAAAGCTTCAGAAAAAGCTTCACGAAACCTTCAATATTGTTTATTTAATTCTAACAAATAAGTTCCAAAATTACAAAATATTTTGCTTATAATTTGTGCACAGGAGAGACTCTGTGTTGTTTCCAAACAAAAGGAAAAATATCGGTATCGGTCAAAATGAGTTGAAAAATATCTGCAAAAATCCAATATCATGCATCCCTACTATATAGTTATAATAAAGTATTATTAAATTAGAACAGAGAGTGCTAGAGATAGAGGGTGAAATGAGGGTGAAATTATGTGTTTTGTGGGCGTCTCACCCGCTGCAGGTCCTCCTCGCTGATGCAGGGCGGCACGTTGTAGAAGTGCAGCACACAGGAGGGCGGCTGGATGATGTTCTTGGACGCCTGGCCGGCGCTGGTGAAGCGGTTGTTACGCGTCATAGCGAAGTCCTTATAGCTGCTGGAGCCGTCATCCAGCTCAAACACCTGACTCGGGATCACAGCGTGCTGCTTCGAAACGCTGCACAGACACACACACACACACACACGCAGACACGCACACACACACACACACAGACATACACACAACACACACGCACACACACACACACACACACACACACAGACACGCAGACACAGACACGCACACACAGACAGACACACACACACACAGACACACACACGCGCACACGCACACACATACAGAGAGAACATGTTACTGTCATGAACACTGATTACAGCTGATTGCCTCATGCTGTATGAGCTCCAGTGTGTGTGAGTGTTGTGTGTGTAGTGTGTAGTGTGTGTGTGAGTGCGTAGTGTGCATGCATGCCGTGAGTGCGTGTGTGTGTGTGTGTGGTGTGAGAGTGTGTGTGTGCATGAGCGTGTGCATGTGAGTGTGTGTGTACATGTGGTGCGAAGTGTGTGTGCGTAAGTGTGTGCGTGTGTGTGTGATGTGTGTGTGTGAGTGTGTGCACGCATGTGAGTGCGTGTGTGTGGAGATGTTTGTGATGTTGCTGCCACATGCATGTGCGTGTGATTGTGTGTGTGCTTGTGTGGTAGTGTGTGTGTAGTGTGTGTGTGTGTGTGTGTGTGTGTGTGTGTGTGTGTGTGTGTGTGTGTGTGTGGTGTGTGTGTGTGTGAGTGCGTGTGTGTGTGAGTGTGTGTGTGCGCACATGAGTGCGTGTGGTGTGTGCTTGTGTGTGTGTGTGTGTGCGTAAGTGTAAATGTGTGTTTGTGTGCTCACCAGACGTTGAGGCGTTTGCTGAACACCTTGATGCTGTTGAGGTGTGTGATTGCTCTGTCGACCGCGTACTCATCACTCATCTCTACTAGACACGTGCCCGGGACGCTCTTCATGAACTTCACCTGCAAACACACACACACACACACACAGTTAGATGCTATAACCATAACTCTAACAGAAAACATTCTGCATCATTGCTCTATTTATTTATTTTTAAATGTTTTTACAAATGAGATTAAACTCACTTCTGGGAACAAATATACAGTCAAACTAAAATTTATTCAGACAGCAGATATATTTGTTAACTAGCGGGTTCAGGACACTATAGTTCATTTATGTAAGTGAGGAGAGCAAAATAAAGTAAACTGTGACATATTACACCCAAAAATGATTCATACAGTAAATATGTGATCAGAAATGATTCATACACTTTAACCTGATCATGTGTTTTTCTTTAATTGCTAATTAAATCTTTTAACACACAGACTGAACTAAACGAAGCATTGCTTGATGATTGGAGATAAATTGGTTTTATATAATTGTGTCTTAAATTTAACATCTATTCAACCCAATTCATTACATATCTTTCTATCAAAGTTATTATCAATATCAATTTGTTCTGACATGAGTTCTTCTCATATTTTATTACCATTTTCTAAACTATAGCCAATAAACAGTGATAATGTGAGAAATGTGCCTGAATAAATTTAGGTTAGACTGTATAGTACAAACATATTTCATAGTTAACTAAAACTCAAACCATAAAATAATGTTTTATATTAACTAATAAAATATCAAATTAAAAACTTGCTAGTTGCCAAGGAAACATTTATCATTTTCATTTAGTTTAACGTACTAAA
>CM049835.1:27450080-27452580 GCA_027422435.1 Schizopygopsis pylzovi | reverse complement strand
AATGAACAGCTAAAGTTCGCCCAAAAGTCATAACATATTAATCTTATCTTTCTGGCTCCCCGTACCAGCGCCTTGGCCAAGGCCGTCTGGATTTCACCACCCTGAGAGAGCGATGCAGTGAAGACTCTCTTGCTCCCTTCCCCCATTACAGACATTACTCCCCTCCCCCATTCAACTGCCTCTGAAATGCTTTGTACCGCCACTAGGGCGAGCAGGTCTGAGACCGGCGCCGCATGGCACTGGACCGGATGGCTGCTTGCCAGAGCTGGATATGTTTCCCCCTGTTGCAATGTCATGTGTTTATGGTATATGTGCTTTTGTGCTGAGGTGTTTTTTTTTTTTTTTCTGTTCTCAGACTGTACTCCAAATGGAGCATAGTCTGGGGGTTAAAAATTTTTTTTTCCTCCTCTCTCTCCTCATGTTAAAAGCTGTATTTTCTAAATACCCTGTCTCCTGTTCTGTCTACCCCGTTGTCATATGTATGTTGTGTATGTATGGACAGGTTGATGGCTAATTTCGCTGGTACTTGTACTAGTGACAATAAAGGGCTACTACTACTACTTTATTTATAATAGTTTATTAATTAATTAATTTATAATAGTTTATTTTCACATACAATTCAATATAATGTCAACACTGACATTGCTGTATAGTTTTAGTAATTAAAAATATTTTTATGTCAGACAGTAAAATATGATTTTTCTCACAACAAAAAGTCTTTAATTCATTAAGGCAATACACTACTGTTGAATATGGTTAAAATGTAAACAGATATTACCCCACTTCCACTGATTAATCACAGTACATCGAGACTACTGTTTTATATTACAAGTTTTCTAAAATGTTATGTTTGAATATGCATACTATTAATGAATTATGTATGCACTAAATGGCATAGATTTACAGAACATAAATCTAAACAATATATGAGGTACAACTATAAACACTTGAATGTGTGTTTTGTGCATTTTCTTTCCAATTAATAATACATATCTTTATATAATAGTATCTTTAACTAAGATAATCCATGTTTTTTAAACAGTTTTTCTCCACTTCAGCAGCACTTACATACACCAAACTTTACAGTTTTATTCCTATCTATATATTCTGAAGGTTTTTATTGAGAATATTTTGGATTTCTCTTATTATAACTCCATAAATCAGAAAATACTGTCAACAGACGGAAAAAAAAACTAATTTTCGCCATTTTTTAGGAATGAAATGTTGTATAAATCAGTGTGAATTATATATCAACAATCCCCTCAGTAAAATCATTCAGAATATAGATAAGAATAAAACTGTAAAATTTGGTGTATGTAAGTGTTGCTGAAGTGGAGGAAAAACTCTTTAAAGATATGTATCGCAATTGAAATATAAAGATGCAAACAGATAAAAGTTAATAAAATATACATAAATGTGTATTTTAGATGTTTTTTTCCACTAGTCTGAAATGTTATGAAAGCAAAATAGACCAAAATATCAAAATTGACCAGAACATGAAAAAAAAAACTGGTTTTAATTGTTGCGTCTCGGTTTATTACACTTTATGTATTTGCGTATGTATATTTCAATCTCAATCCATATCTTTAAAGAGTTTTTCCTCCACTTCAGCAACACTTACATACACCAAATTTTACAGGTTTATTCATATCTATATTCTGAAGGATTTTACTGAAGGGATTTTGGATTTATCTTTTTATCACCCCATAAATCAGAAAATACTGTCAACAGACAGAAAAAAACAAATTTTCGCCATGTTTTTAGGATTTTTTTAAATATAAATCAGTGTGAAGGATATCTGAACAAACCCCACAGCAAAAACCTTCAGAATATAGATAAGAATAAACTTGCAAAATTTGGTGTATGTAAGTGCTGCTGAAGTGGAGAAAAAACTCTTTAAAAGATATGGATTGGAATTTAAATATAAATCACAAATGGTTTTTTTTTAAATAATGTTTCTTTTCATAAAAAAACACTTAAATGTTTCTTTCAACTAGTCTAAAAAAGACATATTATTCTACTAAATTTGATCAATGCATGCCAAAACAATGTCCTATAGCGTCTCACCCTAAAAAATGTAATGTTAATATTCATAATTTGGTCTAAACCTACAGCTAAGACCGATCCGGCTCCGCGTGTCTGAAGGAGATCTGAGCTTCTGCCATCACTTTTCTAATTCTACAAAGTGCTGACGGAAAGTACAGACTGCTGAGCGCGCCGGAATAAAGCAAGACAGACAGAGAGAATAAAGAGAGGAAGAGATGTTTAACACAGAGGTACTGTAGCACGTTCATTAATATTCAGTGATGAATGTCTTCACATTAACGTGTGAGTTCAGCTCGTGCTCTTATCTTCAGTCAATATAATGAAGCAGAACTGAGAAACGCTGAGCGGCTCTTCAGTCTGGAGCCGATCGATGTCTGAACGCTGCTGTTTGATAACACAGATAACGATGCTTTGAGCCGCTGTCCGGTTAACACATCCACACGCGTGACTAAAG
>CM049835.1:27430080-27440080 GCA_027422435.1 Schizopygopsis pylzovi | reverse complement strand
AGTCAAGACAACAACGCCTAAGTGTAATTCTCATACAATGACAAAGATACTTCTGTTTTAAGATACTATTCAAAGCAACTTAGAGCATTTCCTCTAATGCCCACAACCTGTTCTGACAGAGAAAGAAGAACATGATGGTCAACTGCGTCGAATGCAGCACTTAAATCAAAAAGTAGATGAGTAAAAAGAGTCGGTGGCAATTAAAAGATCACTTAAAAACTTTTCTAAACGTTTTCTAGCATCTAAGATCAGGGTGAATGAAAGCCTTTACAGGTGTGTCGCTGTGGGACAGCAGGAGTTAAAAAATAAACCATTTATGCATTGTTATATTTGTGGATTTCTTTTGTATGTACTATAAAAGTTTGATGACTGAAACGGTGCATATCAAAACCATTAAGCAAGTTCAAGTGGTACAAAAGATATTATATATCTATCTATCTATTATATATATATCAGCGCAAGGTTTTTGAGGACGTGATGTACTCAATCTGTATGTAGAGAAGGGAATATTTTGATCAAATCATACGGTGTCGATAATGCCATTGCCTGTTTATTTGTAAAATATGAATCCATTAATTTTTAGCTTAATAGCAAATCAACTGTATAAAGGTGCATCTAGAAAAATCAAATGAAGCACTTGTCTTATAAAACGTCCCATGTAAATCACACGTGAAACCACACATGCATCTGCATTTTGCTCTTATTTTGCATGCATCAAACTCTCTTTCCATCTTCTGCATTTGCACAACTCCTGATTGTTTGTCGCCCGACAGAGATCAATGGTTTGAACTTTCATAATAGCACTGCCATCTCAAGCCAACGGCAGAAAAACACCTTTCAGTCTCACGCTCACCATGAGAACGTCCGGCGGATTCCATCAAATCATCATCTAATAAAGGACAGTGATGGTCACACCCTTCTGTCCTCATATAGAGCAGTCTGTTTAGATTATTTCAGTTTCTCAGCTGCTGTATGTCTCTCAGCATGAGTTTAACACCCTTCCAGAATGAGGTGAGAACACAGAGAAACTGTGTCATTTAAGCATTTAAACATCGCCTACATCTCTGCTGCTTCAAAACCTACAACTGACCCATATGTGAGTGAGTATATAATGAGGTTTGAGGTGGGCTACTAACTTTAAACCCATCAGTGCCAAAGCAGCGTCTGCGGTTGGAAAATTACCTGCAGAAATACGATGCAGCAGCAACTCTGATGCACTGAGACTACCGTTGAAGAATCATATCACAATAGAAAACACTCAAAATAGAGCTTCACAAACATCAAACCACTTCCACTGCAGACGGATGATGAGCTCCTTGAGTCACAAACCAGATGACAGTGAAACAAACCCCAGCGCCATCTTACACACATTCTCCTTCAGCCACTGCTTTTCACTGGGAATCGAACCCGTGGCCTTGGGTTGCTGGCGCTGTGCTCTACTCTCTGTGAAAGTACTGATAGTCAGAGACAAGGGCGTAACCATGGTATAGATATTGGGGGGGTCCAAATGTGAGCCCTCCCCCAGATATTTTTTTTAAGTTCAGTCGCGGATCAGATCGTAAAAACAAACAGGCCAGGCCATCAACGAATGAATAGAGGCTTATCAATGGAGTGGGAAGTGCGGGAACTCCTTGGTCTGTGACTCCAGTAGTTCATTATTCAGCCTATTTTCAGGGTATCATGCTAGCTACAATACTGAGCCATTTAAACGTGATATTTTTTCACATTTATTCAAAAATTGTCGCGGTATTTTTGACCATGGAATTACTTTTTAGGTGTCTACTTGCTTACCGTCTGAAAAAAAGGCGAATGTCCGCCTGTTCGTCCTGCTTCTTTCTTTTCCAAAGTATATGGTGGTTACGCCCATGGTCAGAGATAATTTAAACTGCAATTATCTGTCAAAAAACATACTTGAGTGAAAGTTCAAAAGCACCATTTGAAAGCATTGTCTACAGTGCATGTTTACAGAAAACACCGGTTAAAACGCAACACATCAGAAAACAAGACACATTCTAGTGACACAAATACGTGTTTCACACCAAAAACTACATTAAACCTCAGAACACTGAAAGCTGTGAAAACACAACAAGCACTTCTCACATCAAAATCAAATCAGTAAGGAGTAAAAAGTACAGTTTCTTCTTCAGAATGTGATTACATACAAATACAGTACAAATACTGCACAAATCCTCAAAACAATACTGATGTTTCTCTGTATCTGAGTCTGAGCAGACGGGTTTCCTACTGGAATCACATTGAGATCAGACAGAGATTATACTGAGATCACATTAAGATCAGACTGAGATCATGTTGAGATCATACTGAGATTACATTGAGATCAGACTGAGAACACATTGAGATCAGACCAAGATCATGCTGAGATCACACAGACATCACATTAAGATCAGAATGAGATCATGTTGAGATAATGTTGAGATCAGAGAGAGATCAGGTGGAGATCACATTGAGATCAGACTGAGAGCACACTAATATCACATTGAGATCACACTAAGATCAGTCCGAGATCAGACCAAGATCACATTGTCACCACGCTGAGATCAGACTGAGATTGTGCAGAGATCACGCTGAGATCGCTTTGAGATCAAACTGACATCACACTAAGATCAGACTGTGACCATACTAAGATCAGACCGAGATCAGACTGAGAACACTTTGAGATTAAACTGAGATAAGACCAAGATCACACTGACATCACGCTGAGAACAGACTGTGATTACATTAAGATCAGACCGAGATCAGACTGATATCATGAAATTACACAGAGATTACACTGAGACCACACTAAGATCAGACCAAGGTCACACCGACAACATGCTGAGACCACACTGAGATCAGACTGAGATTACATACAGATCACAATAAGATCAGACCAAGATTATGCAGGGATCAGACTAAGATCAAACCAAGATCACACTGACATCACACTAAAATCAGACTGAGATCATGCTAAGATCACACTGAGATCATGTTGAGGTCACACTGAGCTTACATACAGATCACATCAAGATCAGAACGAGATTACGCAGAGATCATACTGAGATCAAAATGAGATCACACTGACATAACACTAAGATCAGACTGAGATCAGATTAAGGTCACACTGAGATCAGACTGAGATCATTTTGAGATTAGACTCAGATCAGACCAAGATCACATTGATATCACGCATATATCACACTTAGATCAGATCGAGATCAGACTGAGATAATTTTGAGATTAAACTGAGATCAGACTAAGATCATACTGACATCACGCTGAGAACAGACTGTGATTACATTAAGATCAGACTGAGATCAGACTGATATCATTTTGAGATCGCACTGATATCATTTTGAGATCGCACTGATATCAAACTGACATCATGCTGAGATCGGACCGAGATCAGACTGAGATCCTTTTGAGATCATGCTGAGATCAGATTGAAATTACACAGAGATTACACTGAGATCACACTAAGATCAGACCAAGGTCACACTGACAACACGCTGAGACCACACTGAGATCAGACTGAGATTACATACAGATCACAATAAGATCAGACCAATATTACGCAGAGATCAGACTAAGATCAAACCAAGATCACACTGACATCACACTAAAATCAGACTGAGATCATTCTAAGATCACACTGAGAACATGTTGAGGTCACATTGAGCTTACATACAGATCACAATAAGATCAGACCAGGATTATGCAGAGATCAGACTGAGATCAAAATGAGATTACACTGACATAACACTAAGATCAGACCGAGATCAGATTAAGATCAGACTGAGAATAAATTTTAGGTCACACTGAGCTTACATACAGATCACACTAAGATCGGACCGAGATTACGCAGAGACCAGACTGATATAAAAATGAGATCACACTGACATCACACTAAGATCAGATCACACTGAGATCAGACTGAGATCATGTTGAGGTCACACTGAGCTTACATACAGATTACAATAAGATCAGACCAGGATTATGCAGAGATCAGACTGAGATCAAAATTAGATCACACTGACATCACACTAAGATCAGACCGAGATCAGATCACACTGAGATCAGACTGAGATCATGTTGAGGTCACACTGAGCTTACATACAGATCACACTGAGATCATTTTGAGGTCACACTGAGCTTACATACAGATCACACTTAGATCAGACCAAGATTACGCAGAGATCAGACTGAGATCAGATTAAGGTCATGTTGAGATCAGACTGAGATCATGCTAAGATCAGACTGAGATCAGATTAAGGTAATGTTGAGATCAGATTAAGGTCATGTTGAGATCAGACTGAGATCAGATTAAGATCATGTTGAGATCAGACTGAGATCAGATTAAGGTCATGTTGAGATTAGACCGGGATTATGCAGAGATCAGACTGAGATCAGATCAAGGTCATGTTGAGATCAGACTGAGATCAGATTAAGGTCATGTTGAGATCAGACTGAGATCAGATTAAGGTCATGTTGAGATCAGACTGAGATCAGATTAAGGTCATGTTGAGATCAGACTGAGATCACAGGCTCCACTGCCAGTTAAACATTCGTGTGACACAAACTCCAGATATTTCCTCCACATCTCTGCTGTCACTATGGAAACGGCATAGTTACCTCTCACATTATTAATTATTTATTTTTCTGCTGTGACGGTTTACGGCGTTTGACAGACGCTGACAAGAAGTGCACACACATATACATAAACGTGTGTGTGTGCATAATATGTGAATGTGTGTGTATTTTCACATTCCACATTGAGTTGTGATGGGCGAGTAAAACATGATAAAACAACACTAACTCAGAGCAAATACATAAATATAAAAATATGAAGTTATATATTATAATACCATATAAAAAATTAAGTGAATAATTAATGACACAACAAGTACTTCTATCAAAATTAAATCATTAAGGAGTAAAAAGTACTGTTTCTTCTTCAAAATGCGATTACATAACAGTACAAATACTGCACAAATCCTCAAAATAATACTGATGTTCCTGTGTATCTGTGTCAGAGCTAGACGTGCCGATATTCAGTAATGCAATATATATAATGATAATGAATATGCACGAGACCTGCAGAGATTATTAAGATACTTAATTCTGAAGGACTTGATCCCTGCCCTAGATATTGTTTGAAAATGATTTGATTCTTTATTGTTCGATCACACTTTAAGTTAAGGCTCCATTATTTTAAATTATGCCAATGAAAAATTATTCTAAACATTCATTAATCTTAGGTCATTTCAATATTTAATAACAAGTCGTTAAAATCCCAAATTGAAACTAACCCTAACCCTAACCCTAACATGAACAAACAGATTTATTTTTTAACAAAGACTAATAACTTCTGTAGGAAGTGTAGTTATTGCTCATTGTTAATGTTAATGCATTAAAGGTGCGATGAGTGATTTTTAAACACATTGTCGGAACGAGTCCCAAAACACACTTTAGCCAATCAGCAGTAAGGGGGCGTGTCTTGAAGAGAGCGCTCCATTTGAGTGCACAGGACAGATATTGGCAGATCGAATATAGACAAAGAGAGATGGCAGATTAAAAAAAGAGGAAAATATCAGAGAAACTAAATATTATAAAAAGGGTAACGGTCAGGTAAGAGGTCGGACCTGCGTAAATATATAGGAGAGAAACTCAATGAGCGCGAAAGGGCTCGAATCGGATGCCGAGGTTGCGTTGTTTCTTCTTGATAGGTGAGTAATTTGTTTTTGACACACAACCAACACACAACATGCAACCAACATGACGCAACATGCATTCAACACACCAGGAATATGCAACCAACATCCATTCAACATGCAATCAAAACTACATGCAAACCAAATATGCATTAAGCATGCAACTATAATGCAACCAATACACAATCAACAAAACACAATCAAAAGGACTCCAACATGCAACCAGCACACAACCAGAAATACTCCAACATGCAACCAACACACGACCAAAAATACTCCAACATGCAACCAGCACACAACCAAAAATACTCCAACATGCAACCAACACACAACCAAAAATACTCCAACATGCAACCAACACACAACCAAAAATACTCCAACATGCAACCAACACACAACCAAAAATACTCCAACATGCAACCAACACACAACCAAAAATACTCCAACATGCAACCAGCACACAACCAAAAATACTCCAAAACACAACCAAAAAGAGCAAAACTACACCAAACACATGTTAAACATGCAACCCACATCACAACCAATACACAATCAGTGCAACCAACACACAAACTACACAACACAGTGTTGTGCTTCTTCAGAAATCAATCAGAGACAGAAACTGAACAGTTGAGAACACGAATGAAGCAGCAACTAAAATAATGCCATACGATCATTAAACAAAGGATGTACTTTATCTGTTTCTGTATTTATTCATAACAATAATCTAGTTTCAATAATAGCACATGACTTTCATGTAGGCTGTTTGTTTGTTCTGGAAAAGTGCTGAAGCTCAGCAACAGATGCTCAGATGTTTGATTATTCATGTATAAATGATTCTATAGGAGCCATCTGACTTTAATTAAACGGATGCATAAACAGGTTAATCAGGCAGACAAACGAGCCTCTCGTCTTCAGACGCCGCGGCTGGCTTTAAAAATAGCCGTGAATCTGCGGGAAATGAGCACGAGATGCTGCAGCTGCATCTAACGTCATCATACACGATTGAATTACACAAATTGGACAAATTAATTGTTACAGATGACATTTCAAATGCAGGGGCACAAATAGCATTTACTCGTGACCGAACGTCTGAACACAAGAAGAACTGGACATTCTGTTTCTCTCACTCACACACACACACACACACACACACACACACACACACACACAATAGACACTGTGTCTGAGTCTTTGTGTCTGTGTGTGTGTGTCTGAGTCTTTGTGTCTGTGTGTATGTGTGTATTGCGTGTGTGTCTGTGTGTTGTTTCTGTGTGTTGTGTGTGTGTGTGTTGTGTGTGTGTGAGTGTGTGTGTGTGTGTTGTGTGTGTGGTGGTGTTGATTTTTGTCTGTGTAGTGTTGTGTTTGTGTGTGTGTGTCTGATCTTCATGTGTCTCTGTGTCATGTGTCTGTTGTGGTGTGTGTGTGTGTGTGTGTGTGTGTGTGTGTGTGTGTGTGTGTCTGAGTGTGTGTCTGTGTTGGTGTGTGTGTGGTTGTGTGTCGTGTGTGTGTGTGTGTGTGTGTGTGTGTGTGTGTGTGTGTGTGTGTGTGTGTGTGTGTGTGTGTGTGTGTGTGTGTGTGTGTGTGTGTGTGTGAGCGTGAAGGACACACTAGCTCTGAAACGCATCCATGTGCCTCGTGGCTTCAGCGTCTGCTCCTCATGAGACTCACGACCGACACACACACATCTGCTCCTGATCTGCTCAAAACATCTCCACATAAGCTCTAGCAGAGTGTTTAACGCTGCGTAGAAGAGTTTCATCTGCAAACATCAGCGCAGCACAGATCAGTCGCACTATAAAGATCTGAAGACACTGACTTCAACAGCAGGAATCAGTTCACGCACTGCAGAGCGACGAGATCTGTGCTTATAGTCACACATCTACAGACACCTTCACTGATTGTGAGCTTTTCACAGCAGAGTGTGTCAAGTCAAAGCACTCGAGCTTCAATTCACATGAGATGACAAACATATCTGAATAAACACTGATAAAAATACACAAATCAGGATTTTTCCATAATTGACATGTATTGAGAATGGAGAAGTCAAAGGTCATTATATATGCTCATTTATTAGTGTGTGTGAGTATATATATATATATATATTCAATTCAAGATTATTTGTATAGTGCTTTTTACGATACAATCGTTGCAAAGCAACTTCACAGGAAATTAAGTTTCTAAAATAGATTTATATTGAAGGAACTAAATATAATGAACTTATGGCAAAATTTTGTTAATTCTGTATAATCGCTGATGGTTGGCTTCCTCTGAGGTCCTCTAAAATATATTTATATATAATATTGTTAATTTTTTAGTTTTATATATATTTATAATAATAAAAAACAATCTACATATGTAAATATTAATATTTATAAGTGAGTACATGCAAGTATGTATGTATATATATATATATATATGATTTCAAAAAAAAATTATAATAAATAATAAAATAAAAATTGTCTTTTCTACTATAATTTGGTATTTCTTTTTTTTTATCATTTATATATTTTTATATTTATATGTTTATTTATTTTGTTTTATTATTATACATACTTATATATAATAAAATAAATAAATATTAATTTGCTTATATATATATATATATATAATATATATAACTCTCCAAAATATTTTTTATGTAAAAATGTTTTTTTGTTTTTTTTAGACAATCTGAATTTTTTAATTAAGAATATCGTCTTGTCTCCTATCAGTAGGTAAGTTATAGGTATAATTAAATAGGTATAATTTAACGTAGGCAGTGTTCACACTCTAAAAGCAGCCACGGCTGCCGATACACTGATAGCATCATGTTTCCTCTGCAAACCAATGACAGAAACGACGACAGAGCAGCAGCACGAACAGGAAACGACACGCAACGTGATCCAAAGAGAACTACACACCACAGGATTGTGTAACAGACTATTCTGGTGAGAATCAACAGCAGAACTCAAAGAGTTCTTGGTTTCCAGTCATTCCTGAGACAAACTCACATCTGAATCCCATCAGACACACAACAGAGCCGCCGTATAAAAGACATTAATGAGTATGTCAATGCTCAAAGACTTCAGGAGTGCTTTGAGTAATTCACCTCAGAAATGAACGAGCTGTCATCATTTGAAGGTCCTTTTACTATATTTAAATAAAATAGTGTTTCTTTAAATACATTTTTAACAGTGTATGTTTAAATTAACTACTGATTTGAATAGCTGTTGATTTCACACACACACACACACACACAAACTCGCACACACACACACACACACACATACACAACATCTACTCTCTCTCTCTCTCTCTCTCTCTCAAACAACACACACACACACACACACACACACACAAACTCGCGCAACACACACACACACACACACACACACACACACACACACACAAACTATTTTGCAAAATATTTATTTTATATTTTATACATTCAAATATTTAAGTATTTTGAGAGCATTTACTTATTTTAATTATTTGCAGTGCTTCATTGGAGTGGGCGGAGCTAACGAGATCTGAATCTCATCAGACACACAACAGAGCCGCCGTATAAAGACATTAATGAGTACGTCAATGCTCAAAGACTTCAGGAGTGCTTTGAGTAATTCACCCCAGAAATGAACGAGCTGTCATCATCTACTCGCTCCAAACCTGTAGGACTTTCTTTCTTCTGCTGAACATAAAAACACACGTTGATTTCGGAGAAAAAAGCTTCAATGACTAACGTTCCTCAGCACTAAAGACAGTCATGCGGGTTTGGAACAACGTTTAGTTTTCAGACAATTAACCTTTTAAGGCAAGAAACTAGAGGTGAATTTTAACTAGCACATATCAGCATACTCTCACCAGTTGATTATTCGCAGTAAATTAAAACAGTTGTTTTGTAAAGCATGCAAGTTTTCTTGAATGCTAAGTTTAAATGTGACAATAAATGTTTCTTAAGTCGCTGGGGTATATTTGTAGCAATAGCCAACAATACATTGTATGGGTCAAAATTATACATTTTTATTTCATGACAAAAATCATTAGATATTAAGATCATGTTCCATGAAGATATTCCTACCGTAAATATATCAAAACTTAATTATTGATTAGTAATATGCATTGCTAAGAACTTAATTTAAACAACTTTAAAGGTGATATTTTCAATATTCAGATTTTTTTGCTCCCTCAGATTCCAGATTTTCAAATATTGTCCAAACCATACATCAATGGAAATATTATATATTCAGCTTTTGGATGATGCATAAATCTCAATTTCAAAAAATTGACCCTTATGGTTGGTTTTGTGCTCC
>CM049835.1:27410080-27412580 GCA_027422435.1 Schizopygopsis pylzovi | reverse complement strand
TGTGGAATCACTGCCAAGAAGAAAAACACTTTGGAACCATTGTTTTTAAGAGTGTGTGAAACTACGCGTATGACTCATTTAATAATAAAAATGAAAATTAAATCAGTTCAGATATTAAACATAAAACACTTTTTTGGTTTACCTGCAGTTTAAAGCTAACTGGTTGCAAAGAAAAGTGAACAAACGGATCATAAATCAGCCGAAATTATGTTAAAACCAACATTTACAGCTAAATATTAGTAAAAAAACGTCACAGAATAAATCAGTAGAAATGTGCTGTAAATGTAATTTGTTGATAAATGATAGCATTGAAAGCTAACTAGTCATTAATATAGTTTAAAATGTGCTGGAAATGATGTCAGTTGTTGAAAATAAAGCTGAAACAATGTTTTTTTCCTATATTTATAAACCATTGTTTATAACACCGATGTTGAAAAGATATCGGAACAACCTGAAATCAATATTAATTCAATTAGTAAAATGATTTCTTACATGTTCTCCAAGTAAATACTCTATTTACTATTACATACATAATAAAAGCCATGTTTACCTGCATGTCACCAACATCAACGAGTTGATTAATAATGACGGAAATATTGAAATAATGCAAAAACTCGAAGTACACACTCAGAACAAATACCGGCACATTTATGAATGCGTTATGTAATAATTATGGCTGCCACTAACGACTATTTTTATTTAGATTAATTTCCCACAAAAATCTAAAATTTTACTTAAGAATATTTTAATAAATTACATATTTTATTAATCCACATTTTTATGAAATCCTATTTAAAGCTAAATTAAAAGTGTCCGAATCCCTGAAATCAGTTCAGTATTATAGCGTAAGAATTATGGTATAAAGGAGTATTTACCAGAAATATTATTTCAGTGAAAAATGTAAATGTGCAAAAATTCAACAAAAAATAATACATTTGAATTGCTTTTGATTTTTCTAATTGAATGGAACCGTTAAAATGTACTCCATAAAAAAATGGAAAACAGAATTTGGTACAGATAAAACTGTAAAACTCAATTAATTAAACAGGCGTATTGATTAATACAATTGTAATTAACCATTAAAACGAGTATAGAAAATAAAAATGGACAAAAATGATTTTGGAAATAAAACGGATTTCATAGGGCCATATAATTATATATATTAAAAAAATTGTGGTAATAAAAACAGCTTTTAAAATGACTTAAAATACATATATAATAGCAATAATAATTAGTTCAAATAAATAAATCATATGGTTTTATTGAAGAAAGATGTTGAAATACATAATGTATAATAAACAGAGCTAATGTAGATTACGCATTATCACAAAGGCCTGCAGGGGGCGCCAGCGGTGATTATATTTACATTACTGCAAGAGATCTTGTTCAGAACAAACACATTCATACAGGTTTGGAAATACTTGAGGCTGAGTAAATGATGATTGAATTTACATTTTTGGGTGTACTGTCTCTTTAAGAGAAGTATTGAAGAACAGCGCCACCTGCTGGAACAGCGTGAAGAAATCTCACAGACACAAAGTGTTTTCACTTCATTTAATACACACACATAGAGAACCCCAACCAGTGTGTGTGTGTGTGTGTGTGTGTGTGTGTGTGTTCAGGTGTGTGAGTGTGTGTGTTCAGGTGTGTGTGTGCTACACAACAAAACAGGTAGAAAAGCACACAAAGACTTTGTCTAGAGACTCTCTTCAGCTACAGAAAAATCAACTCAAACATGTCCCGCTCCTCACTGGAGCTTCCTTACAATCAGACTCACATCTTTATATGTACTGCAGTAAGAGTCGGATGAGAACCTGCGGTTCAGTCACCTCGCTCCGGACTCTCAGTCCTCGCGGGGCTTGGAGACGCAGACCGGCTGCAAGCAGAACACAAGAGAGAGTGTGTCAGGAATAGTTTCTCTAGATCTAGATTTAAGCAAGCGCAGGATGTGTGTGTGTGTGTGTGTGTGTGTGTGTGTGTGTGTGTGTGTGTGTGTGTGTGTGTGTGAGTGAGGTGAGTGTGTGTGTGTGTGTGTGTGTGTGTGTGTGTGCGTGTGTGTGTGTGTGAGTGTGTGTGAGAGGTGTGTGTGTGTGTGTGTGTGTGTGTGTGTGTGTGTGCGTGAGGGAGTGTGTGTGAGAGAGTGAGTGTGTGTGTGTGTGTGTGATGTGTGTGTGTGTGTGTGTGTGGTGTGTGTGTGTGTGTGAGTGAGTGTGTGTGTGTGTGTAGTGTGTGTGTGTGTGTGTGTGTGTGTGTGTGTGCTGTGAGGGTGTGTGAGGGAGTGTGTGTGTGTGTGTAGTGAGTGCAGTAGTGAATGGGTGAGTGTGTTGTGTGTGTGTGTAGTGTGAGATGTGTGTGTGATGTGTGTGTGTGTTGTGTAGTGTGTGAGGGAGTGTGTGGTAGAGAGTGATAGTGTGTGTGTGTGTGTGAGTAGTGTGTTGTGTGTGAAAGAGTGAGTGTGTGTGAGTGTGTGTGTGTGTGTGAGTGTGTGTGTGTGTGTGTG
>CM049835.1:27392580-27402580 GCA_027422435.1 Schizopygopsis pylzovi | reverse complement strand
TATTTTAATAGAATGAATTTGTCTTTCATCAGATGTTATTATTTATATTTTTGCTGGTTAATTATGAACAATAGGTAAAATTGAACTGCTAGCAAATATTTGAGTGACTCCTCCCCTTGGTGTGGCCCCTCCCATTTGAGGGACTCCTCCCCCTTTGTGTGGCCCCTCCCCTAATCTCACTCTGTACTAGTGTTCTTATCATTTTGGCCAAAACTGTATATAACTCGCCTCATATGATTCCCAACATAAACAGGATTTTAATTATATACTACTCTTGTTGTTATAATATATATATATATATATATTAGGGCTGTCGCGACTCGTCGATTTTTAAAAAATCACCGACTTCATTTTTTCGTTTCGCGTCGATTACGCGGCAAAATACCGGAAGTGGCGCATTTCACAGAGAGAGAACCCATATAAAACATTACTGTTTTCCAAGGCTGTATGATATATTAAACCCATTTAAAATCACAATTAAGCATAATTGTGAATTCACAAACGCTATGATTTAATTAAATAATTATATGCGATGCAGTTCTAACACAGTATACGCGCTTTAATTATGTAACGTTACGTTCGTCTAGGTTACGTGCTTGCGTCACACAGCGGCTCCGTCAAAAGTAGTTATATTTCCAGTTTTTTATTAAAATTTTAAGTGCTTTTATCATTCTACTGGTTTTATATAAATATATATATATACCAATATTTAATTTATTTTATTTACTTTTAGGTAACATTTTAAATTTTTCAAATAAAAACGTAAGATTTATATTTTATTTTAGCATTATTTAAATTAAATAACGGCTTTCTAACAGTCTTCGTCAACAAAAACAGCGTTGATATACAACCTGTCATATTTTGCACATGGAAATGAAAATATAGACTCCACACTCACCGTTTTAATTAAACTCTACATGTTTAAAGATCGTTTTAAATATGAAATATAGAACAAACTGTAATAAAAAGATCCCAATACTGACCTACAACCCATTAAAATAATAATTCATCAAAGTACAAATACAAATAATGTGCTTCTAAACTATATACGTTATGATTATTACAACGATTGTTATTAGACAGTGTTCACAGCGCGTGAGCGCGCCATTACAGTTAACGTTAGCCGCTCGTATTAACACACATAACAACCAGCCATATTTAATACATGAAATCAAGCATTCTGCGTCCGGGTGTGTTTAATTGTCGTGATTTATTTGACTCACCGCCTCCGTGTCGCCCGTGTCGCGACATAATGAAGAAATCCCGACAGAAACAAACAGCCGCCTGTCAAACGATCTCGCGCCAGTGCGCACGCGCTGCTCACTCAAAACTACATTTCCCATAATGCTAGCGTTGGGCGCTCTCTGAATGCGCTCTCATTCTAATTCATTGTATTTGCGTTATTGTGCTTATTTTGTGTTATGTATATCCAGTATGCTCTCTATATGTTCAATATAAATATATATATATATAAAAAATAAAATCTCTTGTGACTCACAAAACTCACGCGGGAGTTCGCGGCAGTGACGTCACGCGCGTCGATTTCCTGAGGAGAAGTTTTCGGTGAAGATGAAGTCGCTGATTGATTCGCGGTGATTCAGTGATCGGGTTTTTTCCACGATGCTGCAGTGGAGCTCCAGAAGTCCTCGGCTCTGGCACGAGTTCGTAAATCACGAGGTCTGTGTAACGACTGGAGATCAGCAGCGCTTCGAGGGACGCGTGTTCACGGTAGACCCCGTCTCTGCGAGGTAAACATCATAAAACATGACCACAGACACACACCCACACACAGCCTCTGTGTAGCCTTCATTATGTTCTCTGGCTGGAAAATGCATTTTAAGGTAAGGGGCTTCCACTGAGTCAAATGAATCAGTGAGTCATTTGGGTTTTGAATCTTTAGGTGAACCGTTTGGATTTGTAATCATCATTATTAATCATGAGGTGAACAAAAGGTGAACCAATATGAATTATAAGGTGAATCAATTGCGTTTTGAATCATTATGAATTTATAAGGTGAATCATTTGCGTTTTGAATCATTATGAATTTATAAGGTGAATCATTTGCGTTTTGAATCATCAATTGTTCAGTGAATCATTAGCGTCTCGAGTCAGTTGTTCGGTGAATCATAGCGTCTCGAGTCAGTTGTTCGGTGAATCATTAGCGTCTCGAGTCAGTTGTTCGGTGAATCATTAGCGTCTCGAGTCAGTTGTTCAGTGAATCATTAGCGTCTCGAGTCAGTTGTTCGGTGAATCATTAGCGTCTCGAGTCAGTTGTTAGTGAATAATTAGCTCTCGAGTCAGTTGTTCGTGAATCATCAGCGTCTCGAGTCAGTTGTTTGGGAATAATTAGCTTCTCGAGTCAGTTGTTCAGTGAATCATCAGCGTCTCGAGTCAGTTGTTCAGTGAATCATTAGCGTCTCGAGTCAGTTGTTTAGTGACTAATTAGCATCTCGAGTCAGTTGTTCGGTGAATCATTAGCATCTCGAGTCAGTTGTTCGGTGAATCATCAGCTCTCGAGCCAGTTGTTCGGTGAATCATCAGCGTCTCGAGTCAGTTGTTCGGTGAATCATCAGGTCTGATCATTGTTCGGTGAATCTCAGCGTCCGAGTGTTGTTCGGTGAAACAGCGTCTCGGTAGTTGTTCGGGATCACGCGTCCGAGTCAGTTGTTCGGGAACAGACGGAGTGTTCAGTGAATCTCGCGACCGAGCAGTTTTCGGTGAGATGATCAGCATCTGAGCGTTGTTCGGGTGATCTCAGCATGCTGCGAGTCAGAAGTCCTCGGTGAATCTCAGATCCGAGGTCGTGTGTAACGCTGACATCAGCAGCCTCGAGCTCACGGTAGATTCTGCGAGGTAACGAATCATCCAGCATCTGGAGTTCAGTATGTCTCGGTGGAATGCATAGAACGGTCCCGAGTCAATGTTCGTGAATCATAGGTCTCGAGTCTTAGTATGTTCGGTTGAATCATCAGATTATCATGAGTACCAGTTGATTCAAGGTGAATCAATCATGCATCTCGAGTCAGTTGATTTCGGTGAATCATCAGCGTTCTCGAAGTCAGTTGTTCGGTGAATCATTAGCGTCTCGAGTCAGTTGTTCGGTGAATCATAGCGTCTCAGCTTGTTCTGAATCATTAGCGTCTCGAGTCAGTTGTTCGGTGAATCATTAGCGTCTCGAGTCAGTTGTTCGGTGAATCATCAGCGTCTCGAGTCAGTTGTTCGGTGAATCATCAGCGTCTCGAGTCAGTTGTTCGGTGAATCATCAGCGTCTCGAGTCAGTTGTTCGGTGAATCATCAGCGTCTCGAGTCAGTTGTTCGGTGAATCATCAGCGTCTCGAGTCAGTTGTTCGGTGAATCATCAGCGTCTCGAGTCAGTTGTTCGGTGAATCATTAGCGTCTCGAGTCAGTTGTTCGGTGAATCATCAGCGTCTCGAGTCAGTTGTTCGGTGAATCATCAGCGTCTCGAGTCAGTTGTTCGGTGAATCATCAGCGTCTCGAGTCAGTTGTTCGGGTGAATCATTAGCGTCTCGAGTCAGTTGTTCGGTGAATCATCAGGGTGTTGAATCATCAGGTGAATCCTCTCTAATTTTGTTCTTGTCCCCTGCAGTGTGGTGCTGGTGCGCGTCCAGCAGAACGAAGCGTCCGTCGGTGAGGCTGATTCTGGGTCACGCGGTGACCGAGGTCCAGATCGTCAGCAGAGGAACGGAGGAAACGGAGCATCAGATGAAGAGCGTCGTGCTGCCGGACCGAGCGCAGACTCTCAGTGAGGACGAGCTGAAGGCCCGGCGGGAGAGTCTGCGTCTGTGGCTGGATCAGAACCGCGTCCCGGTGACTGCAGACGGGGAGGTTCTGTGTGTGGCCAACGCTCTGACCATCAGCGCCCCCTACAGGCCCGGAGACTGCAGCAGCTCCAACGAGATCATCCTGGCACGGATTCAGAGTCTGGTGGAGAGCAACCCGAACCCGGCGGCCCCGGACATCACAAGCTCTTGATTCATGTAACATTGTACGTCATAATAAATATCTCCTGATGAATGCAAACACCAAGACTCTGCTCATTATGGAAGAAAACCGAATCCTGTTTTAGCAATGACACGTGCAAACACCTTTTACAAACCCGTGCAGTGCGAGATGGAGACGTTTGTTTGTCTGATATCGATCGGATCATGTCACAGCGTTTATACGTCTGATTTTAATAACTATAGTTCTCTTTAAATATGAAGAGCTCAAACAACATGAGTTACTCCAGATTTCATTATAATCTGTTCTAAACCGTACTGTAGTAAAACCAGGGTAAACACAAATTAACCACGATATTGTAGTGAAACTGTGGTTATGCAAAATAAAAACTACACTTTTACTGTAAATAAAACCATGGTTAATTTTCTTAAGGGAAGTGTATTCCTTGGTTTTTATAACTGATGCTGAATCATAGTGATTAACTAACCCTCTCAGAATGATGTTCACAAATATTTTATTCGGATCGTGAGTCACTAACCCTCTCCGAAGATCCGATCTGAATCAAGTGATTCACTAACCCTCTCCGAAGATCCGTTCTGAATCAAGTGATTCACTAACCCTCTCCGAAGATCCGATCTGAATCAAGTGATTCACTAACCCTCTCCGAAGATCCGATCTGAATCAAGTGATTCACTAACCCTCTCCGAAGATCCGATCTGAATCAAGTGATTCACTAACCCTCTCCGAAGATCCGATCTGAATCAAGTGATTCACTAACCCTCTCCGAAGATCCGTTCTGAATCAAGTGATTCACTAACCCTCTCCGAAGATCCGATCTGAATCAAGTGATTCACTAACCCTCTCCGAAGATCCGATCTGAATCAAGTGATTCACTAACCCTCTCCGAAGATCCGATCTGAATCAAATGATTCACTAACCCTCTCCGAAGATCCGATCTGAATCAAGTGATTCACTAACCCTCTCCGAAGATCCGATCTGAATCAAGTGATTCACTAACCCTCTCCGAAGATCCGATCTGAATCAAGTGATTCACTAACCCTCTCCGAAGATCCGATCTGAATCAAGTGATTCACTAACCCTCTCCGAAGATCCGATCTGAATCAAGTGATTCACTAACCCTCTCAAAGATCCGATCTGAATCAAGTGATTCACTAACCCTCTCCGAAGATCCGATCTGAATCAAGTGATTCACTAACCCTCTCCGAAGATCCGATCTGAATCAAGTGATTCACTAACCCTCTCAAAGATCCGATCTGAATCAAGTGATTCACTAACCCTCTCAAAGATCCGATCTGAATCAAGTGATTCACTAACCCTCTCCAAGATCCGATCTGAATCAAGTGATTCACTAACCCTCTCAAAGATCCGATCTGAATCAAATGATTCACTAACCCTCTCAAAGATCCGATCTGAATCAAATGATTCACTAACCCTCTCAAAGATCCGATCTGAATCAAATGATTCACTAACCCTCTCCGAAGATCCGATCTGAATCAAGTGATTCACTAACCCTCTCAGAAGATCCGATCTGAATCAAATGATTCACTAACCCTCTCCGAAGATCCGATCTGAATCAAGTGATTCCGATCCTGACCTCTCAAAGATCCGATTTCAATGCAATTCAATGATTCAGTCTAACCTCTCTCAAGGCTTTTAAGATCCGATACTGAATCAAAGTGATGTTCATAATCGCTCTCAACGAATCACGATCTGAATCAAGTTTGATTCATCGTGAACCCTTCCGTAAGACTCCATCTGAATCAAGTGTCTACACTATACGCCTCAGCTCGAGATGATCCGATCTCTGAAAAAGTGAATCATATTGTGTCGATGTTCCATATGGTTCTAACATCAACGAAATCTCTGAGATATATTAAAAGCTCGGTTTCTCCATCATTAGTGCTTTTAAAATCATTCCAAGCGATGTTAAAATCTGTAAATAGCTCTTTTGATCTGGTTTAGTGAATCGCTTGAACTGAATCATCGACTGAGTCACGAGTTTGATTCAATGGGATCGGTTCAGCATAAATGACTCACTCAACTGAATCGGTTCATGTGTTCTCGTCAGCACTATTACTGCCTCAGCTCGCAAGAGTATCACATTAACACTGAAATAAGAGAACAAGTGTGATGTTTCCATATTTCATAACATCAACACAAATCTATGAGCATATCACTTCATTAATATGACGAGCTGCAGCTCAAAGCGTCCTCTCAGACTATTGTTTATCAGTGTATATTGTAATACATATTTGAGATATGATTGTTGTATTAGTCTGTATAGAGTAAATGATGAACTATATAGTTTGACCGAGTCCTGCGGGATCCCAAGAGAGCATAAAACCATAATTTTTCATATTCATTCATTATATTGATCCAGTGTTTGATTTCAAGGCTGTTTGGGTCACATGACCTGAATCCAGCAGAAGTTTGCATCTGTGCTGTATAAAGCGAGACAGCTAGCGTTTGGCATACATTGGTAGAAACCCTTTTATTCCCTTGTTTCAAGAAGGCGGTCGTTTCATCTTTACATACAACAGTTCTAACACGTACAAGACAATCAGGTGTGTTTCTCCAGTACCTCTTTGAGGGTACCTTAAAGTCCCGGCGCTCTGTTTAGTCCGTTCGTTTCTCCGTCTGTGTTCAGCCGATCAAAAACCAACCACGGCGTGAAACGAAACAGCTACACCAAAGACAAAACACAATACAGAGAGTTCCCGGACGGGCAATCCTCGTCTCGGAAGGACGATTTTAAAGGGACAGTTCACCCAAAATTACAATCCTGCCATCCTCAAGATGTTATGAGTTTCTTTCTTCTGTTAATCACAAAAACAGATGTTTTTAAGAATGTTGGCAACCAAACAGTTGACGGCAGCCATTGACTTCAATAGTATGGAAAAAAATACAATTGGTACCGACTGTTTGTTTACTCAGATTCTTCAAAAAAAAAAATGTTTTGGAACATTTCAACCATACAGTTGACGGTAGCCATTGACTTCCATTATATGGAAACTGAAACTGTTTGGTTATCAGTATTCTAAAAATGATATTTTTTTGTCTTCTAATTATTTTGAAGAATGTTGATAATTTAGGTTCACATTGATTTCCATTATATGGAAAAAAAAATACTATGGAAGTCTATGGGTGCCGTCAGCTTTTTGGTTACCAACATTCTTCAAAATATATTTTTTGGGTTCTTCTAATTATTTTGAAAATGTAGGTCACGAAATTTAGGTTCCCATTGATTTCTATTATATGAACAAAAAAATACTGTTTAAGTCTATGGGTGCCGTCAGCTTTTTGGTTACCAACATTCTTCAAAATATCTTTTTTGGGTTCTTCAAAGTGTCTTCTTATTATTTTGAAGAATGTTGATAATTTCGGTTTCTATTATATGGACAAAAAATACTATGGAAGTCTATGGGTGCCGTCAGCTTTTTGGTTACCAACATTCTTCAAAATATTTTTTTTGTGTGTTCAGCAGCAGAAAGAAACTCAAACAGGTTTGGAACAGCTTGAAGGTGACTAATTTCTGACAGACTCGGCTGAACCGTCGCTTTAAGGGCACATGTTGCTTTCGTTTCATCTCCAGCACTGTCTGTAAGCACGCCGCTCGTCGCTCTACGAGGGGTTTGCGTTCTCCAGGAGCGGCGGCCCGTCGCGGTGGACCGACTCTCTCTTGTAGGTCTTGGGTGGGAGTTTGGGGATGGGTGACTGCGAGGTGCTGTGACGCGGCGGGACGGGCGGCCCGGGTATCTGCGGTGGGAAGAAGGCCTGGCTGGGTTCGGAGCGCCGGCCCTGCGGAGGCGGCTGCAGGTGCAGCGGGGAGCTGGAGAAGGCGTCTGGCGTTCGCACCGGCTCCCGCGGCGGCAGGGTGGGCGGGCTGTCGGGCGGCTCCGTGAGCGAGTAACGGGGAGAGTACACCTTGGTGGTGGGCTGACGCGGCGGGATCGCCGGAGGACTCTCCAGGTGCTTCGACATCATCTAAAACACACCAACAAACACTCGTCACACGCTGTGCGTGCAAGGGACAGGATTCTATTCTATCTGTAGCACAACTGTACATACAGTTTATTTATTTATATTTACATGTGACCCTGGAGCACAAAACTAGTCATGAGGGACAATATTATGAAATTGAGATGTATGCATAATCCGTAAGCTGAGTAAATAATATTTCCATTGATGTATGGTTTGGACAATATTTGTAAATCTGGAATCTGAGGGATGCAAAAAAATCTAAATATTGAGAAAATCATCTTTAAAGTTGTTCAAATTAAGTTCTTAGCAATGCATATTACTAATCAATAATTAAGTTGTGATATATTTACGGTAGGAATATCTTCATGATCTTAATATCATGATTTTTGGCGTAAAATAAAAATGATAATTTTGACTCATACAATGTATTGTTGGCTATTGCTACAAATATAGCTGTGCTGCTTATGACTGTCTCCAGGGTCACATATTAGATTTTTCATAATTAAACTCCAGTCTGATATTTCAGTTAATGTCAAAATAATGTAAATCTGTGCCAGTTTTTGAATATAATTTTAGAGTCACACCTGATATTTGAAAAGCATGTTAGAAATACACATTTATAAGGCACAGATGAAATATTTTCATATTGTATTATACAGAAGCTGGTCTCCATTAAAACTGTGTTCCTCGCATAATCTCAGAAATCATACTTTTATATCTCAAAATTCAGATTATAATATTTTTTTTTGTGGGAAAAAAAATAAAAAAAACATAATTGTGACTTTTTCTCATAATCCTCCTCCCGAGTTTATATCTCATAATCCCCCCCCCCCCCCCACAGATGATGTTTTTTTTTGTGGCGGAAACATGCTTCCATTATTTTAAGTGGGAACATATGCTTTGCATGAGTTTATATAACTGTGCATTATTAATACTTGGCCAAACAAACTCATATGTATTTGTTTTTCATTCATATGCATGTATTGCCACGGACTTGTACTGATATCATTAGTGCTATATTGGTGAGCATCAGAAGCGATGCCTGGAGACTGGAGATGTGTTCGGGGGCATGGGTCCGGGCACCTTGGAGGGCGAGGACTCGGCGGGCGCAGATTCGGGCCGGCGGCGCGGCGGGACGGGCGGAGGAACGGCGGCGGGCTCGTCATTCCGGAGGAAACTCATCATAGAGGACACTGAAGAGGATCCTGAGACACACACACACACACACACACACACACACACACAGATGACATCACAGGTGGGGGGGGGGGGTTCTACACATGCTCATTTGTAGGTATTTAAAATCTGTTTTATTACCTTATATACTGTATAAAAAATATCAATTAACATCTTGAAAAATGCCTATGTTAGGTCAAAATCTCATGTTACATGATGAAGTGCTTATGCAGGCTGTTTAAGAACTATCTCAGACCTCAAATACACACACGTGTGTGTGTGTGTGTGTGTGTGTGTTGTGTGTGTGTGTGTGTGTGTGAGAGTGTGTGTGTGTGTGTGTGTGTGTGTGTGTGTGAGAGAGTGTGTGTGTCTGTGTGTGTGAGTGTGTGTGTGTGTCTCTGTGTGTGTGTGTGTGTGTGTGTGTGTCTCTATAAGTGTGTGTGTGTGAGAGTGTGTGTGTGTGTGTGTCTCTGTAAGTGAGTGTGTGTCTCTGTGTGTGTGTGTGTGTCTCTGTAAGTGTGTGTGTGTGAGTCGTACTGGAGTGGAAGGGGCTGCAGGGCGGCTGTGGAGAGTCGAACACGCTGCAGATCTCGGTGGAGCTGGATGTGGTGGAGGCGGGTGGAGGGGTCAGTGGAGTGCGGGGAGAGTTTGGAGCTGAAGCGGCGCTGCTCTCCGTCTCGCTGTCTGGGATGCGGCTGTAGCTGATCTTCCGCGGCTCGTTCTGCAGCGGCGTCGGGTGCCGCATGGTTCCCGGGCGGACGGTAGACGGGCGAACACCTGGAGACTTCAGAGGACAGCTGTACTTCTTTGACTGTGAGGAGAAGACAACATGAGAAGAGATGCGACAATCCATCCGTCTGTG
>CM049835.1:27385080-27387580 GCA_027422435.1 Schizopygopsis pylzovi | reverse complement strand
ATTAGCGATATAGACCAAAACCACTTTTTGTACCAGACTGTAAGCATATTTTCTTCTGCTGTAAAGTTGGGTATTTTAACATGGGGGGGGGGGGGTCTATGGGATTGACTCTCTTTTAGAGCCAGCCGATGAATTACAGATTTAGTCACTTCGTGTTGGTTTCACGAGAGTTACCGCTTGATGTAAACTCAGAATTCAGAGAGAAAAGTCATCTCACAATTTGAGAAGAAAACTTATTTTTTTTTATCCCATGCCAAAAGCTTCAAAAAACGTGCTTCTTTATAAAGAATAAGGCCGTACCAAAGAAGGGCACACAGGGGGGGTTGATGGAGCGAAGTCTAGCCAGATACTTCTTATAATGATCTTCACTGAGTTCATGAGCTTCCTCCAGAGTCTTCCTCTGTCTGCTCGGGATTTGCTGAAATAAGATAAATAAAATAAAAATGTAAATAAAATTACAGGCTGAACTGTGAGGAGAAACTACTGCAGCAGTAGGGCACAACGCGGATAAGAACAAATGCACCTAAAATCCATAATTGCAACAGATATTGTGTGAAAATAAATCATTCGAGTTGTTTAAAAATCGTATACATGCATGAGCTGGCCGCTAAAATAATGTCTAAGTTAATACTTGTTCAAAACAATCACTTTAGCATAGTTTGTACTATGCTTATTTTGAAAAATAAAATATTTTTTGTTCAATAAATATTATTATATATAAAAAAAATATTTTTTATACAGAAACAAAATAATTTTTAATAAGTAAAGATCTAATAATAATTGAATATGTATTTACAGTAGTAACAACATATTATATTTTATTAGGCCTATATGATATGATTAATAAACATTAAAAAACGTTTAGTAAACGTAAAATGATGTGGTTTCATTTTTCACATTCAACGTAATATATTATATTTATCATCTGAATCTAACCATCAGATGGAAAAGTCAGCGATTTATTAATTATGTTAATTACTGTCTTTATCCCCAACAGCAGGTGCGCTTGCTTTTTTACCCCAAATACCATAATTTCACATATTATTGAATTATTTAAAAACTGCTGCTTTCATTATTAAAACGACCTTTGTCTCAAAATGCATGCATTAATTTTAGAGATTCTCATTTGCTACTTAATCAAAAAAAAATTATATTGCATCAAGTAAGCACAGATTGCAGATTCAACTTTGCTCGTCAAGGATAAGACAAATTGCATAAATTTGTCTGATCCTTGACGACAAAGTTGAATCTGCAATCTGTGCTTACTTGATGTTATATAATTTTTTTTAATGCATTTTGAAAAACGGATGTTTTGAATGCCATCTAGTGGTGTAGATGAAAATAACGCCTTTAGCCCCGTTGTGCCCTACACACGCAGAGCTCATGCAAACGCGCTCACCTCGAAGGTGTGGTCGAGTCTGTAGACGGGCGACGAGTTCATGGCGCTCACCACCTCCAGAACACCGTTGAAGTTATTGAGCTCCTGAAAGACCTGCAGGATCTCGATGATGCGCGATACGACGGCCACACGCTCCTCGATGTTCTCCGCTTCTACGATGCACCTGAGAAACACCGGAAAGCTTTAGAAACCAACACGTAGGTGACCAAAACAGCCATAAGGGTCCATTTTTTTAAATGCATCATCTGAATAAATAAGCTTTGCATTGATGTATGCTTAGGACAATATTTGTAAATATTGAGAAAATCATCTTTAAAGTTGTTCTTAGCAATGCATATTACTAATCAATAATTACGTTTTGATATATGATTTTAATATCCTAATGATAGTTTGACCCATACAATGTATTGGCTATTGCTACAAATATACCCCCCAGCGACCTAAGACTGGTTTTGTGCTCCAGTGATCCGGCTCTGAATGAATGAACCACACGAGAGCGTACTTCTCGAACCACAGCGTGAGGTTGGTGGTGTGCCGGATCATTCGCAGCAGGTTCGGGGAATTGATCTCCTTGTCTTCTTTAGTCCAAACGCTGCCCACCAGCTCAGACGGCTGGACCGCCCTACAGAAGGCCAAAGGTACATTCAAGTTACATTCATGACTCTGTGTACAACACTTAGAACAGTAAAGTCACCATATATTGTGTTTTTGCCTATTTGCATATTATTCTTTTATTATCTGTGTCCTGTCTTTCTGTTGCACTTCTATCACTATAACAAATTCCTGGTATGTGGCCAATAAAGCTCATCCTGGTTCTAATTCTATTGTAATTGCACTGGAACATGTTTAATGTCCGTTAAGAAATACTGAGAGATGGTCGTTTGTGGAAACTGACACCAAAATGAAGTGAAAATCGCTGAGTGCTCCTTTAGACAGGGCCGAGGTGTTGTGAGTATGCGGCTTGGTTCAGTGTTTTGGGAGACGAGGGCAAAGAAAACGGCCTCATGGGAAACAGAGCTGAAGTGGTGACCTTGGGTACGACGCTCACTGCTTGTTCCCACAGAGGTGAAGGGAAGTGTGTGTGTGTGTGTGTGTGTGTGC
>CM049835.1:27362580-27382580 GCA_027422435.1 Schizopygopsis pylzovi | reverse complement strand
CGACAATAACTTTACAGTGTGAGTAAAGATCATCATCACGACCAACAGAAAGCCTATAAATAAACAGCCGATAATAACGGAGCTGCTTTTACGTCAAATCACTGTATTACAATAATCTTTTATAAACAAAACAAGCTATAAATGATCACATTACAGTGAACAGAAACTAAACTAATAATGCACCATTAGGATTAACTGAAATAAGGCAAATCATAAAAATAATAAACAATGCAATTAGGGATGTACGATATTGTTTTTGCCGATATTTTTCAACTAATTTTGACCGATACCGATATTTTTCCTTTACCAAGTCTCTCCTGTGCAGAAATTATAAGCTAAATAATTGTCATTTTAATTAGTTTTTAACAATAACTTAATTAGTTAGAATCAAATAAACAATAATGACGTTATTTCATAATGACAGCACATTGAAGCTTTGAAAATAACTATAAATAAACCATATAACAATCACTGGTTAAGTGGTATGGGTAGGTTAGGGACTGGTTAAGTGGTATGGGTAGGTTAGGGACTGGTTAAGTGTTGGGTAGGTTAGGGACTGGTTAAGTGGTATGGATAGGTTAGGGACTGGTTAAGTGGTATGGGTAGGTTAGGGACTGGATAAGTGTTATGGGTAGGTTAGGGACTGGTTAAGTGGTATGTAGGGTTTAGTCGTATAGGGTATGACGGTTTAAGTCGTATGGGTAGGTTAGGGACTTTAAGTGGTGTGGGTAGGTTAGGGACCGGTTAAGTGGTATGGGTAGGTTAGGGACTGGTTAAGTGGTATGGGTAGGTTAGGGACTGGTTAAGTGGTATGGGTAGGTTAGGGACTGGTTAAGTGGTATGGGTAGGTTAGGGACTGGTTAAGTGGTATGGGTAGGTTAGGGACCGGTTAAGTGGTATGGGTAGGTTAGGGACCGGTTAAGTGGTATGGGTAGGTTAGGGACTGGTTAAGTGGTATGGGTAGGTTAGGACCGGTTAAGTGGTATGGGTAGGTTAGGGACCGGTTAAGTGGTATGGGTAGGTTTAGGGACGGGTTAAGTGGTATGGGTAGGTTAGGGACCGGTTAAGTGGTATGGGTAGGTTAGGGACTGGTTAAGTGGTATGGGTAGGTTAGGGACCGGTTAAGTGGTATGGGTAGGTTAGGGACGGGATAAGTGGTATGGGTAGGTTAGGGACTGGTTAAGTGGTATGGGTAGGTTAGGGACTGGTTAAGTGGTATGGGTAGGTTAAGGACGGGTTAAGTGGTATGGGTAGGTTAGGGACCGGTTAAGTGGTATGGGTAGGTTAGGGACGGATAAGTGGTATGGGTAGGTTAGGGACTGGATAAGTGGTATGGGTAGGTTAGGGACGGGTTAAGTGGTATGGGTAGGTTAGGGACTGGTTAAGTGGTATGGGTAGGTTAGTGACTGGTTAAGTGGTATGGGTAGGTTAGGGACTGGTTAAGTGGTATGGGTATGTTAGGGACTGGATAAGTGGCATGGGTAGGTTTAAGGGTGGGTTAAGTACAACAGTGTAATTATAATTGTAATTACACGCAGGTATTTTTACAATGTAAAAACATGTATGTACACAATAAGTGCATTGTACTAGATAATTAATTTAAATGCAAGTACATAGTAGTTAAGGCCACTTAATATAAATGGGACCATGTTATTTGTGTAGGCTATATTACTTTTTTAATTTAATTAGAAGTAGTTCAACAGCGTCTCCTACAGATTAAAACTCGTTACCGAGCGGTCGTTAGCACCCGGGGGAGCTATTACTGATTATGATCCATAACACTCAATATAATCATGATTCAGACCAAACTGTGCTTCAAGAACGAGCCACACTTCAGATCTAATCACACCCTGAGCACATGTGAGATCATATCGGTGACACATATTTTACATATCGGACCGATATTTACATTTAAAGCATTATCGTCCGATACCGATACCGGGTGCATCTCTAAGAGCAACGAATAGGCCATTAGCAGACTGACCTCTCCGTGAGCAGATCCAGCAGCTCCTGAGGTTTACAGAACGACCGGTACGTGGTCAGAAACGTCCTGACGAAATTAGGATCTGGAAAAAAAAGAGTTCAACAAAAACCACTTGATTATCAAACGATTACCTTCCATCCACTGACTGTGCAAATCAAACATTGCCCTGCAGAAGGTGAAAAAATACTCATTTCCAAATGTAAAAGTCAGCTTATATATTAAAACAATAAAGCAAACTAAAAAAACACAGAGTCCAGAGAGCAGGGTTATTATAGTGAAGTAAAACCACTAAAACTAAAACTATACAAAAAGCATTTTTTGCGACTTGAAATAAAATAAATGTCAACTAAACTTAAAACAAGATTTTATGTACTGAAATAAAACAAATAAAAATACACAGGCATATTAAAAAACTAAGACAAATTAAAACAGCACATGACAAAAACGTAAAGATTAACAGGAAAGCAGATAATATATTAATATTCTTAAAATTACTATCATTAGTATTTTAGTGACACTAAAATAATGTTGGTGCTTAAATGTGATGAAAATGTAAATTCAGTTTTTAGAAATATTAAGGTTTTTCTTTTCGTTGAAAAAAACTGTCCCATGATTTTCCTATATTTTCAGCCATAAAGCTGTTTTCAGATTGCTCTCATTGAGTTCAAACATATAATCAATCGCTCGATACTCAGCGTTTCCATACAGTGAGTGTGTGTGTGTGTGTGTGTGTGTGTGTGTGTGTGTGTGTGTGTGTGTGTGTGTGTGTGTGTGTCTGTGTGTGCGTGAGTGAGTGAGTGTAAGAGTGTGTGTGTGTGTGTGTGTGTGTGTCTGTGTGTGCGTGAGTGAGTGAGTGAGTGTAAGAGTGTGTGTGTGTGTCTGTGTGTGCGTGAGTGAATGAGTGTAAGAGTGTGTGTGTGTCTGTGTGTGCGTGAGTGAGTGAGTGTAAGAGTGTGTGTGTGTTCATACAGAGCAGAGCATGATGGATCTGTTCTGTTCTGACCGATGCAAACAATAGAAGCTCAACTCCAAACAATCGGCGTGGAATTATTCTAGCCAGGAAACAGACACTCGGCTCTGACGCACAAGACACACACACACACACACACACACACACACTTAAAATAGATCCAGGACTGCTAGATTCTGGAACAGAGATAACTCTCTCTCTCTCTCTCACACATAAACTCATTAACGTGAGGGTCACTCACGAACGATCATTAACCCTCATCCACACCCTAAACGATCCGCAGCGCAGTGTGTGACACAGGACACACCTTTTTCCCCTTCACACACACACACACACACACACACACACACTTAAAATAGATCCAGGACTGCTAGATTCTGGAACAGAGATAACTCTCTCTCTCTCTCACATAAACTCATTAACGTGAGGGTCACTCACGAACGATCATTAACCCTCATCCACACCCTAAACGATCCGCAGCGCAGTGTGTGACACAGGACACACCTTTTTCCCCTTCACACACACACACACAGTTTTCCTCCGAGCGTCTGTTTCCTGTGCCTTATTAGAACCCGCGGCTGCTGGAGCGTCCCGTGGAAAGCGGCTCTATATTTACCCCCCGACCCTCAGCGGGAGGAAGTGTACTCGAGCAAGAGAACTCCTATCAGAGGAACGCAGAGAGACACGAGGACATCACTCTTCACACCATCACAACACAACACAACACACAACACACAACACACACAGCAGATCCACACACAACACACAACAGATCCACACACAACACACACAAACACACACACACACACACAGTCGAGCTGATGTTGGGACCAATAAACATTTCTATGGCAATTAAAATATTTACCCCTCATTACCATAATGCTATAAAAAGTCTTTATTACTATTATAATATAGTCATTTTTAGCTTTTTTGGTCTAAACATTAGTGTAACACAATTAATAGAATATAATTAAAAATTAGGGATGCTCCGATCAGGATTTTTGCCACCGATACCAAGTACCGATTTTTTGTCATGGTGATCAGCCGATACCAATGCCGATTCTGATGCTTCAAGTTTATGTAACTGATATGTAAGCTCTCTGATCACCATTAACTTTTTTTCAGATAAAGTAATACTATAAATGTTGCCTTTGTTATATTTTTACAGTAATATATCTAATGTAACTATTGTTTTAACAGAGTACTAAATAATCACAAAGAAGTAAATGAAGAGCTCTTTTCCAAAACGCTATAAATCCATTTTAATAGTTTTCATGAAAATGACATTTTTTTACCTAGACCCATACATTTTGTTAATATTCAATTTATCCTGTTAAAATGGTCTGTTGGCTCAGTCTGAACATGTTAAACAATGATTGTTAAACCCCCCCGGGTCCGCACCATCACACCGAGCGAGTCTCGAACCCGGGTTTCCGGCGCGGGAGGCGGGCGCTCTAACAAGGAACGTCAAAGGCTACAGCTTTTAGCGTCAGTCGCTAGAGCGCCTCTTTGTGAGGTCAGGAGAGTGAGGTACATTTTAAACAAGGAAATATAGCGATTTGGCATGAAACATTGATGGAGCAGTGAATAGGTTCAGTACACAGCAATATGGCATGACGAACTTTTTGGCGTTTATCGCGTTTTGGAAAAGAGCTCTTCATTTATTATATAGTGAATATTTTAATATACAATGGGGTTTATGCATAACACTATGCACATCATAATACTTAATATGAGACAAAATTTAATAAACAAAATTGAGCCGGCTGATGCAACCCACAAGGTTTATTTAATCATTGTTCAGTACTAAGTTACAGTGAATGGTCAAATTTTCGTGAAGTAGACTGTTTATGTGGCTGTAGACGATTTGATATAACTCTGGGAGAGCAACATCAGTCAAATATTTGCGCCGTGGCAGTTTATATCGTGGTTCAAGATGTGCGTTTAAATCCAATGTCTTCTGTGACTGACAGAGGCTGGTGGTCAATGCATATACATTCCATTATCTTCGCGGTTATATCCTTAGATTTCTTGCTGTCTGGTGTGTACAGTTCGTGTTTTTTCAGTATGTCTGTAATGGATGGCTGAGTGAGAGTCGCATTATTAGTTACCGTTGCCTTTTTTGCAGTTGCCAGTTTTTCGTATTCGCCATACGACTCGCGGTGGCTCGTTCTTAAGTGCCGAATGAGGTTCATTGTATTAAATGTTTTGGACAATGCGCCTCCACGTGAGATTTATTTGGAACATAAACGGCAAATAGCAAATTTTTCATTGTTTCTCGAAACATCAAAGTAATTCCACACGGGCGATGATATGACTGCGGCACCAAAACATTTACGTCCCCACTCATCGTGTACGTCCTCACGCATTGACGTCATCAATTGTGATCGGTTCCTAAGATCGGCCAAGTTTAACGAGTACCGATCGAGTCATAAAATGTGATTATCGGCCGATACCGATCTTCGGCCGATCGATCGGAGCATCCCTATTAAAAATAAAATCAGCATAATACATATATACACACGCACACACACACAGAGTTTATAAGGACCCGCTGGTATATTAATAGACTAAATAACATTCGTTACTGTTCTGAGATTATTAGTTCTGTCTTTATAAGCTGGAGTGATTTAGGTTGAGTTGCTCAGCTGTTCAAAGAATTTATCCTAGCCACACACACACACACACACACACACAGACTCATACACACACACACACACACACACAAACACACACAGACTCAAACAGTCTCACACACACACAAACACTCACTCTCGCACAAACACACATGCAGGCACGCGCACACACGAAAACACACACTCTCTTTAGCACAAACACACACGCACACACACACACTCTCTTTCGCTCTCTCACAAACACACACACACACACACACACACACACACACACACACACACACACACAAACACTCACTCATTCACACACACACACACACACACACAGGAAGGACACTGCACAGATAACACAGCTGAACTTGTTCTATAACAGCGCTTGTTTTTCTCTCTTATCAGCTGTAGTTGTTACATCGGCACTAAAACAAAGCAGGTCACCGCGCTGTGATCTGTGACGTGAAGCAGACGCGGAGGAACGAGATCTTCAGGGCTCTGCGCTCACGGTGACCGGAGCTTGTGAAATACATCAGTAAAGCGCATTAGTGCTGGCTGGTAAACAGCTTGTACGGCCCAGAAACTACTGACTGCACAAAACCAGACCAGTGCGCTCAAACTGAGTCTGGATCAACGGTTTGGACTCCATCACGGTCCACAATCATACTCAAAACCACATAACTAGTCAAATATTAATTAATTATGAAAACACTCAAGTTTCTTTAAGATTAGTTAATGCATTAGTTAGCATGAACTCACTACGAGCAATGCACTTATTAAGTTAGTCAATAAAAAACTATTGTTTATATCAGCTCACACTGCATTAACTATTAAGACCATATAAAAATTGCCATTACTTAACATAAAAAAAACCTTAACTGAAATAAAATATTTTATTACAGCTAGGCAACACCTCTCATTTTAATTTAGTTTAATCTGTCGTAATAAAATGGAAATAATTTTGTTGCGTTTCTGTCATTTTTTGTATTTTTGTATTCATATAAAATACTAAAAATGACAGAAATGCAACAAAATTGTTTCCATTTTAGTTATTTTATTAAATTTTATTTTAATTTTAGCAAACATTTTAGTAGTTTTAGCTAAAATATAAATAAATTATATTATTTACAATAGTCTCTCAATTATAGTAAAAATAACACCGTAAAAGATTATCATTATCATGATTATCAACTTTTGACTTACAAATGTATTATTAAATGTATAAATTAACATTAAAATTAATGAATGCTATATTGTTTAAGTACTGTGCAAGTCTCTTCTGCTCACCAAGGCTGCGTGAATTTTATCAAAAATACAGTAAAAATTGTGAAATAGTTTAAAACAGCTGTTTACTTTGTGAATATCTGTATTATTTAGCTAAAATTAATGAAAGAAATTATAAAAATAAAACTCATTCAAGATATTATTTACAATAACCTCTCAATTACAGTAAAAATAACACTGTAAAAGATACAACTTTTAATTTAGAAATGTATTATTAAATGTATAAATTAACATTAAATTTGATATAAAATACAGTAAAAATTGTGAAATATTATTATAGTTTAAACCAGCAGTTTTCTATGTGATTATGTGTTAAACTGTAATTTATTTCTGTGATGCAGCGCTGTATTTTCAGCATCATTACTCCAGTCTTCAGAGTCACATGATCTTCACTCACCAGCGTACATGTGGAAGGTCAGCCGCTCGATGAGCTTCAGCACCGTTCCGGCTTTGATGATGGGAATGCCGGATTTGGACTGGACGTTCTCCTCGAACACGACGTTCTCCTCGGAGTCGGGCTCGGCGAAGCGGTACACCTCGGCCCCGGGGAGCCTCATCTGCTCCTCCTTCTCCTCCTGCAGCATGGCCGTGTCCAGCATGCGCTCCAGCGTGGAGCGGTACTGCAGCGAGATCAGCGCCGCCATCCAGCCGTTCTTCTCCTCCGCTGATTTAGCAGCGAACACCACGCTGTTCCCGTCCTTCAGGATGATCTCGAAGGCGTGCCGGTACTCACCCTCCTTATCGTCCTTGTCGTTGATCTGGACCTGTTGAAGAACACGTGAGCATCACATACAGCTGCACTTTTTATTTTAAATTGCATTTTACTGTACAAGAATGTACAGTAAAAGACTGCATTGGTAATATTTTACGGTAGTATACCGTTTCTGTTTGAAAACGAATGTATGATTTACAGTGAATAACTGTAAATGGACATTCCCCGCATTACATTTCAAATTTGATGTTTTTTGTTTAAATAAATAATTCTGGTAAACACAGCTGTTGGTTTTTTACTGTAAATTTTACTGATTTTTTTTACAGTGTAGGGCTGTCGAGTGTGATTAATTATGAAACAAATAATGCATTAAAATCTTACACTGATGAACATGATGCAGGACGACTGACTGGATGAACGAATCCACAGTTTTGAATGAATCATGTGGAAACTATAATGGTATGTACTGGTATGTGATGGATTCTATTGGTGGGGTGTTAAATTCTATTGGAAAAATGCCCAAAACACAATAGAAATGTAATGGATTTAATGGTTATAATGGGAATTGTATTGGTTTTAATGGAGACTATAATGGTGTCTACTGGTATGTGATGGATTCTATTGGTGGGGTGTTAAATTCTATTGGAAAAATGCCCAAAACACAATAGAAATGTAATGGATTTAATGGTTATAATGGGAATTGTATTGGTTTTAATGGACACTATAATGGTGTCTACTGGTATGTGATAGATTCTATTGGTGGGGTGTTAAATTCTATTGGAAAAATGCCCAAAACACAATAGAAATGTAATGGATTTAATGGTTATAATGGGAATTGTATTGGTTTTAATGGAGACTATAATGGTGTCTACTGGTATGTGATGGATTCTATTGTTGGGGTGTTAAATCCTATTGGAAAAATGCCCAAAACACAATAGAAAATGTAATGATTTAATGGGAATTGTATTGGTTTTAATGGAAACTATAATGGTGTCTACTGGTATGTGATAGATTCTATTGGTGGGGTGTTAAATCCTATTGGAAAAATGCCCAAAACACAATAGAAAATGTAATGATTTAATGGGAATTGTATTGGATTTTAATGGAAACTATAATGGTGTCTACTGGTAATGTGATAGATTCTATTGGTGGGGTGTTAAATCCTATTGGAAAAAGGTGCCCCAAATACACAATTAGAAATATGTCAATTGATTTAACCCTGGTCTTTAATGGCGAATTGTATTGGTATTTAATGGACAACTATAATGCGTCGTCTGACTGGTATGTGATGGATTCTCTGGTAGCGCGGCTGTTAAATCCTATTGGACAAAATGCCCAAAACCATCAATAGAAATGTAATCGGATTTAGATGCGTTACTCCTCAATGGAATTGTATTGGTTTTAATGGAGACTATAATGGTCTCATTCACTGGTATGTGATGCCAGATGTTTCTTATTGTTGACGTGATAGAAACGAATCGCTCCAACACGACACAAGACCATCGAAAAACAGCGATTCTAGTTCAATCGTTGTTACTGGATATAAAGCTAAATGGTTTATAATGGTATTTTAATGGAAACCATTGGGATTTCTGTAATGGTTTCTATTGTTTTCGTTAGCAGGGCATTTAACACAACAATGGCTTTAAATAATGTGTTGTGGGTAATTTCACAGCCACAATGTAACAATTACACAATGTGATCAATTAAATTATAAACCCTAATTCTATTAAACAATGTGTTTTTATTTCTTGCCCACCTTCCTCATTAAGAACTTCTCCTTGAGCCGGTACTCGGCGGCGCTGGCTCCTGGCAAGCGCGGCTGGCCGTGGTTGGACTTGCAGCAGATCATGAGGCCGTCGAATAGGAAGATGTAGCGCTCGTGTTTAGCACCGACCCGTGTGAGCGTCCCCTCCATGATGAACTCGTTGCAGCACTGGCCGATGTCTTTGCCCTCCCAGCCGTCGATGTTCCTCTGGATCTCATTCATCTTCTTGATGGCCAGATGTTTGCCCTTCATCTGCTGACTGTAGAAGCGGCACGCCGACTCGCTGAGAGACACGACACAAACGACCAATCAGGAGACGACACCAGAAAAACAGGGCTGAGTATACAATCCCCATTCAATCATTGTGATGAGCTGATACTGACTCTCAAATCCTCTAAAATGTATTTGTAGTGCTTGGAATAATCACAATAAGTTACTTTTGATATGAAACGAGGTCTCAGATTCAATTTCTGTCAGATTCATCACTAAATCTGTATTTTAAGTTTTAGTTATTACAGTGGAATTAGGGATGTAACGATTCACTCAACTCACGATTCGATTCACGATTATGATTTCGCGATTCGATTCACGGTTATGATTTTACGATTCGATTCACGGTTATGATTTCACTATTCGATTCACGGTTATGATTTCACGATTCGATTCACGATTATAATTTTGCGATTCGATCCACGGTTATGATTTCACGATTCGATCAACGGTTATGATTTCGCGACTCGATTCACGGTTATGATTTCGCGATTCGATTCACGGTTATGATTTCACGATTCGATTCACGGTTATGATTTCACGATTCGATTCACGATTATGATTTCGCGATTCGATTCACGGTTATGATTTCACTATTCGATTCACGGTTATGATTTCACGATTCGATTCACGATTATGATTTCGCGATTCGATCCACGGTTATGATTTCACGATTCGATCAACGGTTATGATTTCGCGATTCGATTCGCGATTATGATTTCATGATTCGGTTCGATTCTATTTACGATTATGATCCTGCGATTCGATTCACGAATATGATTCGCCGGTTCTATTTGATTCACGATTATGATTTCACGATTCGATTCACGATTATGATTCCACAGTTCGATTCGAGGTTATGAATTCACGATTCGATTCATTTCACGAGTATGATTTTGCGGTTCGATTCACGATTATGATTCAGTGGTTCGATTTGATTCACAATTGTGATTCCATGATTCGATTCACGATTATGATTCCACGGTTCGATTCGAGGTTATGATTCCATGATTCGATTCGCGATTATGATTTTGCGGTTTGATTCACGATTATGACTCAGCAGTTCGATTCGATTCACGATTATGATTCTACAGTTTGATTCAAAGTTATGATTCCATGATTCGATTCGCTTCACATTTACGATTCCACGATTCAGATTCATGATTATTATTTTGTGATTCGATTCATGATTGTGATTCAGCGGTTCGATTCGATTCACGATTATGATTCAGCGGTTCGGTTCGATTCACGATTATGATTCAGCGGTTCGGTTCGATTCACGATTATGATTCAGCGGTTCGGTTCGATTCACGGTTATGATTTCACGTTTCGATTCACGATTATGATATCACGGTTATGATTTCACAATTCGATTCACGATTATGATTTCACGATTCAATGCGCGATTATGATTTCTCTATTCGATTCACGATTATGATTTCACGATTCGATTCGCGATTATGATTTCACGATTCGATTCGCGATTATGATTTCACGATTCGATTCACGATTATGATTTCACGATTCGATTCACGATTATGATTTCACTAGAGACGCAGATTCGCTCTCTGCCAGCAGGGGGCGCTTCAAGCGTCTCAATGGTTACCGCTGTAAACACACATGCTCTGCTCGCTCATCAGTCAATGTACTGCTGGAGTAACTCGGGATATTGGTTTATTTTGACTCAGAGGGAGAGTCAGGCACATTTATAAACTTAATAATTTAAGTAATGGTGCGTATTGGACACGCAAACCGTTTCAAACGATTCAGTTCGATTTCGGTTCACTAAGAAGATCCGGTTAAAAGATTCGTTCGTGAACCGGGCATCACTAATAAACAAGCAGCGCTGCACTAATGAACTTTAATATGCATTATGCAGATGAAAATAAAACATAGCATCTAAACTTTTCTAAAGACAGTACATTCCTCTCAGACATACATTCGTATAAACATCCGTATGCTCCTATGCTAATCGTGAATCGTTTAGACTCAGAATTTAGGCCATCTTAACGTTTGAATCTGTCAATAATTTAATAAGATTCTCATGCCGCAATCGCGGTTAATCGTTACGATCCACTAAGGATCGGAGATTAAATTGATTAGTGAAAATCCTGGATCCTAATACAACAGCCATACATGACTAAGCAATGCGATAAATAATGAGAGCCTAAGACGAGTACGATTCTACTCAGAGACTCGTATGATGCTAACTAAGGGGAGATCTGATCTAGCATCTCGAGTGTTACTAAATCCAGAAGATCAGCTGGAGGTTCCCTCTTAACCACTATCATCAACTTTTAGTGATACAGTTGTCACAAGCCAGACTTACTAATCATAGAGCCGTCTCAGGACCTGAAGGAGAGCACAAAGCATGTCTACAACCAAGTCCTAAGCATTGACTCTATGATGCTCTTAGTAGGAGAAGGAGTCTGATTGTCTCTGGTGTTACAAATCACAGAGGAGAGCGAAGGAGGAACTGCTTAAAGACATCTTACTTCTGAGTGTTTGTGGACACAGAGCGCAGACTGTCCCTCATCATCACAGCGTCTCACTGAAGAGCAGAGCCACACTGCACTGTTACACTAGTGTCCTCACCACACACACAACATCTCATCACACACACACACGAAGAGCAGAGCACACACACACTACACACACACACACACACACACACACACACACACACAAGAGACACACACACACACACACACACACAGAGACACACACACACAGACACAGAGAGACACACACACACACACACACACACACACACAACACAGACAGAGAGACACACACACACACACACACACAACACTCACACACACAGGACACACACACACACACACACACACACACACACACACACACACACATCACAGAGCACACTCACACACACACACACACACACACACACACACACACACAAGACACAGAGACACACGACACACACACACACACACACACAGACAGAGACACACACACACACACACACACACACACACACACACACACACACAGAGACACACACACACACACACACACACACAAGACAGACTTAGAGACACACACACACACAGTGACACAGAGACACACACACACGCTTCTCAGTCGTAAGTTTGTGGTAATTATAAGATGTGATAGCAAGTTGTTCACGACGTAGAACGTGGGAGGGCATTATGCAAATGTATTACTTTGTGACGTACAGCCGTAACGAATTCAAGCCGACTCTTGATAATAACTTTATTTATCGCGCGGCGTCGGCGTCACAACTTCGCAGATGGTTTATGTTCACATACTGCTACATGACACACTGCTAATATTCACACTTTAATACGGATTAAACAAAACACAACCTCTTCAAAACGCAGAGCTGGTTTACACTCGCAGCAATGATTTCTCAAGCAAACATAAATCAACTCAGACGCTCACAATCACCGGTGTTCTCTGTTCTGGGCTAATCGCGCTCATAACTGCACAAACAGGGACGAGGAACACACACACGTACCGTAAGATCAGCCATCGTTTCCACATACACGAACGCATAAAACCACAGAAACACCAGCCACGGCGCAAAACCAGCAGAAACCAGGTCAGATCCTCATGATTCCCTCAGAGAGCGAGCGAGCGAGTGACTAAGAGCAGCTTTCCTCTCTCTCTCTCTCTCTGAGAACAATACCAGCCGGGACGCCCAAACCTGACGCAACAGACCTCCACCGCTATTAGAGGGTCAGAGGGAAACACATGAGGACTGATGGGTGGAGACCCGTGTGTGTGTGTGTTATTAGTGTGTGTGAGTGTATAAGTGTTTGTTATTGGTGTGTATGTGTGTTATTAGTGTGTGTCTGTGCTGTGTGTGTGTGTGTTGTGTGTGTGTGTGTGTGTATAAGTGTTTGTTATTGGTGTGTATGTGTGTTATTAGTGTGTGTCTGTGCTATGTGTGTGTGTGTGTGTGTGTGTGTATAAGTGTTTGTTATTGGTGTGTATGTGTGCTATTAGTGTGTGTGTGTGTATAAGTGCTTGTAATTGGTGTGTATGTGTGCTATTAGTGTGTGTGTGTGTGTGTGTGTGTGTTGTGTGTGTGTGTGTGTGTGTGTCTGTGTTATTAGTGTGTGTGTGTGTGTGTGTGTGTGTTATTAGTGTGCGTATATGTGTGTGTGTGAGACAGTGAGAGTGTGTGTGTGTGTGTGTGAGAGAGTATGTGTTTGTGTGTGTGTGTGAGACAGTGTGAGAGAGCGCGTGTGTGTGTGTGCGTGTGTGTGCGTGCGTGTGTGTGTGAGTGTGTGTGTGTGTGTGTGTGTGTGTGAGAGTATGCGTTTGTGTGTGTGTGTGAGACAGTGTGAGAGAGCGTGTGTGTGTGTGAGAGAGTATGCGTTTGTGTGTGTGTGTTGTGACAGTGTGAGAGAGCGTGTGTGTGTGTGTGTTGTGAGAGAGTATGCGTTTGTGTGTGTGTGTGTGACAGTGTGAGAGAGCGCGTTGTGTGCTGTGACAGTGGATGTGTGTGTGCTGTCGTGCTGCGTGCGCGGAGATGCGTGTGTGTGTGTGTTACAGTTGAGAGAGCTGTGTGTGTGCTGTGACAGTGAGAGCAGTGTGTGGAGAGGTAATGCGTTTGTGTGTGTGTGTGTGTGACAGTGTGAGAGAGCGTGTGTGTGTGTGCGTGTGTGTGTGCGTGCGTGTGCGTGCGCACGTGCGTGTACCTGAGGCGTCTCTTGGCGAGGCTCTTTGAGCAGATTCTCTCTATGCTGCTCTGCAGGTTCAGTAGGGCTGTAATGGCCTGTTTTAAACACTCTTTATCCTCCTCATCCTCACTCTTCTCCTCCAGTTGCTGAAATTAGAAAACACTAATTAAAAAACACAAATTTCATAAAACATAAAATAAATAATTAATAATTTAAGAAATAATAAAACATTGAAATTAATTAAATCATAATGTAAAATTAAATAAATAATTTTTGAGTACAAACAAATCAAAATAAGTCACTTATTTAAAATGTGATAAATCAAAAATATAATATATAAAAATATGGTTTAATTAAATGTGAATCAAAATAAAAGTCACTAATTTTTTTTTTTTTTTTATAAAATAAAATCCAAATAAAATATCAACAACAAATTAATGACATCAATAAAAAATTTAAATAAATATTTAATTTAAAAAATAAACATACACACTTAGTACAATTAATTAAATGCTAAATATGCGAATTACAATAACTGATGTTAAAGTGAGCATGCGAATGTGTTATAATCATATCTCTCGTGAGTGTGTAAACTGATATTTCATATTTCAGAGGTGTGTACGGTGTTACAGCTGTAACGCACACACACACACGCACGCACACACACACACACACACACACACACACACACACACACACACACACACACACACACACACACACACACACACACACACACACACACAGATCTGCTGCGTTCTGCTCCATAAATCCCTCAGAAAGAATCCAGAAAAGCAGCTTAGTGCTGGAGCTCTGTTCAGACCCATGTGACTCCGGACAGAACCAGTGAATATTAATATAATAACACATAAACACAATCCAATATTCACTCCTGAGATCAACACATTCACATCTTCATCATGCGTCTCTGACGTCTGGATTTCAATCTGATTAGAGTTAGCTATTTATTTAGCTTTTTATGATTTTATTATTAGCTTTTCATCAACTCACAAACCTGATCAGGAGAATATAAAGAAGTGCACCTCCAAAAGTGTTTATAAACATATTAATGTGCTATTATTAATTAAAAATATTTATATATATATATCATTATTTATTTACAAAAATATATTTTTTAAAGAAGTGCACCTGCTAAATTGTTTATAAACATTAATGTGCAATTATTAATTCAAATTAAAAATAATAATTATTATTATTAATATTTATTTAAAACAATAAAAATTGTTTATAAAAAAATTAAATAAAAAACATATGAATGTGCAATTATTAATTCAAATTGTAAATGATGATTATGATCTAATAATAATATTCTGTGTTGTCTGTTTCGTTCATGAAGATCAGTTCGTCCGTGAGGTGCATTCTGGGAAGCTCACCTTTAGGATCTCGAAGTAATGCAGACAGTGGTAGACGGGCGTGAGGAGTAACCGCGGTAACACATACTGCACCGCCTCTTTGAAGCCTTCGCAGATGGACTGAAACACACAGATATGACTGTTATTATAATTCATGACCGTTGGGGAATGTGCGCCTGTGACCTCTGACCTGCAGGTAGATGGCCGCTCCGGGTTTGGACAGCTGACACAGGAAGTGGACGTGGAAGCCGCTGCGCAGGATATCCTGTGCGTACGTCTCGTAGGGGTCAAAGGCCAGCTCCTGGAAATGACCCGGAGACGACACACTGCATTAACTCCAAACACAATCATTAATAATAATAATAATAATAATAACATCCTTACTAGAGTGCTGAGCGAGACATCAGTTATAGTGAGAGTTACTTTTACCATTGCTACTAATTATTTAAAATATTGTTATTAAATAAAATATATACATTCATTTAATTATTATTATTAATGACAAATTAAACAAATTTATATAAAAAAAATATTATTAAATAAAAATATATACATTAATTTAATTATTATAAAAGAAACAAATTATAAAATATTATTAATAATTATTAAAAATATTATTATTAATAATTATTTTAATTAAATTAAAATCAATTAATTAAATTTTGTATTATTTTGTATTTAAAATATTAATAAAATATAATATTTATTATTGATAATTAAAATAACATTATATTAAATAAAAATAATTCATTAAATTCATTATTGTTATGGTTGAAATAGTATTAAATAAAAATAATAAATTATTAAATAATTATTAAACATTGTATTATTAATAATTAAACATTTTATTAATTAAAAACTACATTAATTAATTATTACTATTATTATTATTAGTATGTTATGGGTTGAAAATTAAACAAATTATTTAAAAGTATTATTACTAGTAATAAATTATAAATATTTTTTTATTAATAATTAAAAATATTATTGGTAAATAACAAGGATGTGTTATTATTGTTAAATTATTATAAAAATAAAAATAATTAATTTAATAAAAATAATTATTAAATAATATATTCAATAAGTTCTTATAACAACTTCAATTATTAAAGTAGTTATAAACCGTAATATCAATATTAAACAATAATTCATGGATTGATTTTCATGTCTAGGTCTGAATGTAGTCACAAAGGTGCAAGAAAGTCATGGTTTGATGATCTGTAGCGCTGACCTCGGCGAGGTCCTCGAAGCAGCTGCCCACCAGCGGGTGAGGACTGCCCTCATCGGTCATCTCCACCGTGTCCTCGATCAGCCCCAGCAGCTTGACCGTCACCTCGTGGATGTCCACGATCCGGCTGAAGATGTTCTCCACGTCCTGCAGGAGCAGAGCAGACACGTCACCTCGCGCTGACTCATAGTGGATCAGTACTGCAGCATTATCCACATATATACACATAGACGGATGCACACACAACACACACACACATACACATATATATACACATAGACGGATGCACACACACACACACATCACACACACACATATATATATACACATAGACGGATGCACACACACACACAGAACACACACACACATATATACACATACACACATATACACACACACACACACACAGACACACACACACACACACACACACACACACACACACACACACACACATACACACATAGACGGATGCACACACACACACACACACACACACACACACACACACACACATATATACATAGACGGATGCACACACACACACACACACACACACACACACAGACACAGACACACACACACACACACACACACACACACACACACATATATACACATAGACGGATGCACACACACACACACACACACACACACACAACACACACACACACACACACACACACACACAGACACACACACACATATATATACACATAGACGGATGCACACACACACACACACACACACACACACACACACACACACATATATACATAGACGGATGCACACACACACACACACACACAACACACACACACACACACACACACACACACACACACAGTGGTATTCTGTTCTTCAGAAAAAAACCCTTCACCTCCCAAACATTATTCGGTTTCACAGCATTTTTGCGTATTTGAACCCTTTCCAAAAATGACGGTGTGATGCAGCCGGGGGGGTGAAAACTTTTTGAATTTGAAGATCAGGGTAAATTGTACTTATTTTGTCCTCTGGGAAACATGTAAGTATCTTCTGTAGCTTCTGAAGGGCAGTACTAAATAAATTATTTAGGCAAAATAAGAAAAATGTACGATCTCCATTTTGTTCAAAAGGCTCTTAATGCATGGTGTTTCCTTCTGGAGCATCAGTGAGTGTTTGAATCTTCTGTAATATCTGCGTATGAGTCCCTCAGTCGTCCTCAGCGTGAAAAGATGGATCTCAAACTCATACAGTCATTGTGGAAAGGGTTCAAATGTTTGTCAATAGTGCCGTATTGTGATATTGTGGAGCGAGGATGAGGAGCAGGACTCACGTGCGGGGAGAACAGCATGGTGTTGGAGGCGAAGGGCTCGCGGAAAATCTTGATGATGAGGTTCAGGTCGCGCAGATACTGACGCACCTCTGCCATGAAGGTCTTGACCAGGTCATAGTACATCTGCTCCTCGGCTGCAGACGGCTCCTCGTCCAGAGGAAACACGCTGATGTCCTCCTCCACCTGATGGAACATGTCCATCAGCACCTGCAAGCACAGACACAGGGGCGGAGTCAGAGCTGGGCGGGGCCTGGGACAGAGCTGGGCGGGGTCAGAGACAGAGCTGGACGGAGTCAGAGGCAGAGCTGGACGGAGTCAGAGGCAGAGCTGGGCGGAGCAGAGGCAGACCTGGGCGGGGCCTGAGACGGAGCTGGGCGGGGCATGGGACTGAGCTGGGCGGGGTCTGGTGGGCTGAGCCTGGGGAAAGGTGGGCGGAGCCTAAGGCAGAGCTGGGCGGGGTCAGAGGGGGGCAAGGCAGAGCTGGGTACCCCACCCAGACAGAGACAGAGCTGGGCGGGGCCTGGGACGGAGCTGGGCGGGGCAGGGACGGAGCTGGGCGGGGCCTGGCGAGCTGGGCGGGGCCGGGACAAGCTGGGCGGGGCCTGGGACAAAGGTGGGTAGCCGGGAAAAGGTGGGCGGGGTCAGAGGCAGAGCTGGGCGGGGTCAGAGGCAGAGCTGGGCGGGGTCAGAGGCAGAGCTGGGCGGGGTCAGAGGCAGAGCTGGGCGGGGCCTGAGGCAGAGCTGGGTGGGGTCAGAGACAGAGCTGGGCGGGGCCAGAGGCAGAGCTGGGGGGTCAGATGCAGAGCTGGGCGGGGGCAGGCAGAGCGGGGGGAGAACAGAGGGGGGGGGCAGAGCAGAGGGGCGGGGGGAGGGCGGAGGGGGGCGAGACAGAGCTGGGCGGGGCAGAGCAGAGCTGGGGGGTCAGAGCAGAGCGGGGCGGGGGGCGAGGCAGAGCTGGGGGGTCAGAGCAGAGCTGGGGGGGTCAGAGCAGAGCTGGGGGGCGGGGGGGGGGGGGGGGGGAAAAAAAAAAGGGGGGTCAGATGCAGAGCTGGGCGGGGCCTGAGGCAGAGCTGGGCGGGGTCAGAGACAGAGCTGGGTGGGGTCAGAGACAGAGCTGGGCGGAGCCTGGGACAAAGCTGTACTTTTATTACACTGAAACATAACAGTCGTAGTGTTCCTTTGTTATGTTTTCTTTTTGTGGTATTTTTATATTCAGTGATAGTAAGAGTTATTATTATTATTTGATCTCCATATTGATATATAATCACAAAATGCTTGTCAACTGACGCCGTCCTACACACAAGTACAGCACACCTTATCGGCACACATGGCCACAGTGATGTCCTGCTGCGAGATCTCGTAGTGCCGGATGTTCCGCACATAGTTCCCGGCCAGCTTCAGTATATCAGCAGAGATGTACTCCAGCACCGCCACGATGTACACCGACACCTGATGATCGATCTTATAACCCAGAACCTCCTGCAGGAGAGAGAGAGAGAGCCGTCAGGTCCACGACCCGGGAAAAAGGAGACACACCACAAAAAAAGGGGGCACCACAGAGAGAGAGAGAAGGAGGAGAGAGAAGAGAGAGAGAGAGAGAGAGAGAGAGAGAGAGAGAGAGAGAGAGAGAGAGAGACAAAAAACAAAGAGGAACAGACACAAGAGAGAGAGAGAGAGAAAAGGGGAAGAAAGAGAGAGAAGAAAGAGAGAGAGAGAAACAACACCACACAAAAAAAGAGAAAACCAGGCACATGACCACACCACACAGAAAGAAGGAAGAAAAAACGAAAGAG
>CM049835.1:27352580-27357580 GCA_027422435.1 Schizopygopsis pylzovi | reverse complement strand
AAATAATTTCAAAGCTAATAATCAAATATTTAAAATTAAAATAAATACATAATTTAAAAAAATCTAAATAAAATTTAAATCATAAAAATGTCAAAATAAATGTCAATAAAAAATGAATTAAAAGTTAATTGAATCAGAAATATGCCAAATTTAAATGTGTAATTAATAGCAAAAATCCAAAAAGCATTAACTACAATGTACATTACCAAAATAAAATTACAATAAACAAATTAAAATAAAACACTTAAATGAATTAAAATCATATACATTTTAAAAATACTGCTACTACTTTATTACAAATGTAGTTGAAAAGAACAATAACACAATACGCTATTTCTTCCATGTTTTAATTTTAATAGTAAACCCCTTTGTTTACCAAAAAATGATGTTTAAATCTCATTTGATTGTTATGCCTTCATGTGTACTGTACTGTACTTTACTGTAATGTATTGTACTTTACTGTAAATTATTGTACTGTACTTTAATGTACTGTACTTTACTGTAATTTATTGTACTGTAATGTATTGTACTGTACTTTAATGTACTGTATTATACTTTACTGTAATGTAATGTACTGTACTTAACTGTTAATGTACTGTACTTTACTGTAATTTATTGTACTGTAATGTTTTGTACTGTACTTTAATGTACTGTATTGTACTTTACTGTAATGTACTGTACTTAACTGTAATGTACTGTATTTTGCTTTACTGTACTGTAATGTATTGTACTGTACTTTAATGTACTGTACTGTACTTTGTACTGTACTTTACTGTAATTGTATTGTACTGTACTGTATTTAATGTACTGTACTTTATTGTAATGTACTTTACTGTACTGACATGTACTTTACTGTACTTTATTGTACTGTACTTTACTGTATGTACTGAACTTTACTGTAATATACTGCACTTTACTGTAATGTACTGTACTTTATTGTACTGCATGTACTTTACTGTAATATACTGTACTTTACTGTATTGTAATGTACTTTATTGTACTGTACTTTATTGCAATGTACTGTTTTTTACTGTAATGCACTGTACTTTAGTGTACTGTATGTACATTACTATATGTACTGTACTTTACTGTATGTATCGTACTTTACTTTATGTACTGTACTTTATTGTACTGTATGTACTTGACTAAACGTTTACCATGTCAAGTCACGAGTCATCTGTTCACGAGTCCAAGTCAAGTCCCGAGTCGGCTGTTCACGAGTCCAAGTCAAGTCTCGAGTCGGCTGTTCACGAGTCCATGTCAAGTCCCGAGTCGGCTGTTCACGAGTCCAAGTCAAGCCTCGAGTCGGCTGTTCACGAGTCCAAGTCAAGTCCCGAGTCGACTGTTCACGAGTCCAAGTCAAGCCCGAGTCGGCTGTTCACGAGTCCAAGTCAAGTCCCGAGTCGGCTGTTCACGAGTCCAAGTCAAGTCCCGAGTCGGCTGTTCACGAGTCCAAGTCAAGTCCCGAGTCGGCTGTTCACGAGTCCAAGTCAAGTCTCGAGTCGGCTGTTCACGAGTCCAAGTCAAGTCCCGAGTCGGCTGTTCACGAGTCCAAGTCAAGTCCCGAGTCGGCTGTTCACGAGTCCAAGTCAAGTCCCGAGTCGGCTGTTCACAAGTCCAAGTCAAGTCCCGAGTCGGCTGTTCACGAGTCCAAGTCAAGTCCCGAGTCGGCTGTTCACGAGTCCAAGTCAAGCCTCGAGTCGGCTGTTCACGAGTCCAAGTCAAGCCTCGAGTCGGCTGTTCACGAGTCCAAGTCAAGCCTCGAGTCGGCTGTTCACGAGTCCAAGTCAAGTCCCGAGTCGGCTGTTCACGAGTCCAAGTCAAGTCCCGAGTCGGCTGTTCACGAGTCCAAGTCAAGTCCCGAGTCGGCTGTTCACGAGTCCAAGTCAAGTCCCGAGTCGGCTGTTCACGAGTCCAAGTCAAGTCCCGAGTCGGCTGTTCACGAGTCCAAGTCAAGTCTCGAGTCGGCTGTTCACGAGTCCATGTCAAGTCTCGAGTCGGCTGTTCACGAGTCAAAGTCAAGTCCCGAGTCGGCTGTCAAGTCTCGAGTCGGCTGTTCACGAGTCCATGTCAAGTCTCGAGTCGGCTGTTCACGAGTCCAAGTCAAGTCCCGAGTCGGCTGTTCACGAGTCCAAGTCAAGTCTCGAGTCGGCTGTTCACGAGTCCAAGTCAAGTCCCGAGTCGGCTGTTCACGAGTCCAAGTCAAGTCCTCGAGTCGGCTGTTCACGAGTCCAAGTCAAGTCCCGAGTCGGCTGTTCACGAGTCCAAGTCAAGCCTCGAGTCGGCTGTTCACGAGTCCAAGTCAAGTCCAGAGTCGGCTGTTCACGAGTCCAAGTCAAGTCCCGAGTCGGCTGTTCACGAGTCCAAGTCAAGTCTCGAGTCGGCTGTTCACGAGTCCAAGTCAAGTCTCAAGTCGGCTGTTCACGAGTCCAAGTCAAGTCCCGAGTCGGCTGTTCACGAGTCCAAGTAAAGTCCCGAGTCGGCTGTTCACGAGCCCAAGTAAAGTCCCGAGTCGGCTGTTCACGAGTCCAAGTCAAGTCTCGAGTCGGCTGTTCACGAGTCCAAGTCAAGTCCCGAGTCGGCTGTTCACGAGTCCAAGTCAAGTCCAGAGTCGGCTGTTCACGAGTCCAAGTCAAGTCTCGAGTCGGCTGTTCACGAGTCCAAGTCAAGCCTCGAGTCGGCTGTTCACGAGTCCAAGTCAAGTCCCGAGTCGGCTGTTCACGAGTCCAAGTCAAGTCTCGAGTCGGCTGTTCACGAGTCCAAGTCAAGTCCCGAGTCGGCTGTTCACGAATCCAAGTCAAGTCCCGAGTCAGCTGTTCACGAGTCCAAGTCAGGCCTCGAGTCGGCTGTTCACGAGTCCAAGTCAAGTCTCGAGTCAGCTGTTCACGAGTCCAAGTCAAGTCTCGAGTCAGCTGTTCACGAGTCCAAGTCAAGTCCAGAGTCATCTGTTTTAAGAGTCCAAATCAAGTCTCGATTCGGCTGCTCACGAGTCCAAGTCTAGTCTCGATTCGGCTGTTCACGAGTCCAAGTCAAGTCCAGAGTCATCTGTTTTAAGAGTCCAAATCAAGTCTCGATTCGGCTGTTCACGAGTCCAAGTCAAGTCCCGAGTCGGCTGTTCACGAGTCCAAGTCAAGTCCAGAGTCATCTGTTTTACGAGTCCAAATCAAGCAAGAGAATTATATGCAGGAGAGTTTAAAGATCAATATTTAGATGTTTTTCACTCTCAGATTCCAGTTTTTCAAATATTGTCCAAACCATACATCAATGGAAAGATGATTTATTCAGCTTATTCAGATGATGCATACATCTCAACTTCACAAAATTAACCCTTATGACTGGTTTTGTGCTCCAGGGACATATATATCGGTTGCACTAGGCGTGATTAAATAAACGAGTCTGTCGTGTTTCACATGCACTCGCAACACCAAGGTCGTGGGTTCGAATCCCGAGGCGATATAACGGATGTCATGTATGTTGATTGATTGATTGACAGCTGTCTCACCTTGTTGAGTGACGGCACCAGCAGTCCTCTCCATTTGGGCGCGTTATCCTCACTGTAGAAATCATACTGGAAGGGCGCAGGCTGCATGATGTGTGTGTGTGTGTGTGTGTGTCTCACATCCACCTGATCCGACACACCAGAGGAGGAGGAGGAAGAACACACCTGCCTAATGTGACCATCGCATCCTCCAGACAGCAGCGGAGCTCCAGCATGTGTTATCGATCAGCTATCGATCCCTGAGGCGATCAGTGCGCGCGCATCTCCTCAGCGGTCGATCAGGCTCGGCTCGCTGGGACTCCGGTCACACAACGGATTCGTTTGTCGGGTCCCGCCGTGTTTTGATCAGATCTCGGGGTTTTATTGATCCGCGTTCGTTCGGGCGGTTCGTGAACATGCGCAATAAAACGCCTCAGAAACCCCCCCCGCGTCCCGCGTCACCGAGCCTCGCGCCGCTCCTCGAGATCCACCGCGAACGCTCGAGCATCGGACGAAGCGCGAAAGTCCGAACCGTGAGGATAAAGCGAGGATGTAAACGCTAGAGACTCTCCGCGGCTTGGAAGAGACGAAGCAAAAACACTGTGCGTGTGATGACGCAATGACGCACGGGCGACGCAGGCAAACTAACCGATCGACGATCACTCCGTCATACTAACTTAGTATATCAGTGGTTACAATAATGGGATATTAGAAAATAACACGCTTAGTGTTTGACACCTGTATTTTTTTTGGTTTAAAAATGACAATAGTTTTGATAAACTCCATGATTTTGATTTCAAACACGACACTGATTTGTAGTTTTGAAATTCGCTTTACCTCTGCTGTGAAACTGCTCCGAGTGTGATGACGTCATGACGTCAGGCAAGGCTAACGGAGCACAGAGGACACCGATCGCAGATCTTCTTCTACTGTTATATGCATTATTATTTATGTGCTTGTAACTTTTAAATGTATTTTAATCTGTTTTTATTTATTTTAATCTTATTTATTTTCTGATATCATTTATTACTTTTAATAAAAAAAACATTTACATTTTTATTTTATCAGTTTCTATCTTGAATTTAATTTAAATATATTTATATTATTTGTTTAATAACAACAATGTATTTATTTGAACACAAATTAGCATTTTTATTTATTTAAATGTATTCGTTTTATTTTAATATTTTATTATAAATTTTTAATGTTCTAATTAATTGTTTTAATATATTTATATCAATACAATTATAATCTTTATTTAATTAATTTAAATGTATTTAGTTAGCTAGTATGTTATTACACTTTATATCTTTATTTAGTATTATTATAATGTAATAATTTGTTGTAGTAATTTATTTATTTAATTATTTTCTACAAGCCCCTTGTTCTAGGTCACTGTCCCTCCCTCCCAAGGTTTCTTCATTATCAGAAGTGCTCAGTATTTTTACTAATAATAATAATAATAATATAATGTAATAATAGTTTTCGTGAAAAGCGTATGCAAAAAAAAAATGAAATCAAC
>CM049835.1:27342580-27347580 GCA_027422435.1 Schizopygopsis pylzovi | reverse complement strand
CCGCTAGAAGCAGGCTCAGTACCATAGACCCGCCCCCCCTCCCCGTGTTAAAATACCCACCTTTACAGCAGAATAAGTATGTTTACAGTCTGGTACAAAAAGTGGTTTTGGTCTATGTCGCTAATTTTGCCCTTCGTGATAACTGTGAGGGGGGGGGTATTACTCATCCGATTAAATTACATTAAGCCTTTAAGTTCTGCATAATTAAGGGCGTGGCCACTTGAGTGACAGGTGGATTACCACTGCCGTCACTGGGTGGGTGTGGTTTCAGCAACCAGCTCCGCCCACCTCCCACCTCTTTGCCCATTTTCGATTATCCGGGAGTGATGCGCTGCCAAGATGGCTCCGCCCACTTTGAGCTTCATTAACCGATGGGTGACGATGGTTGTCTCTACTGTAGTGTAACGCAGTAGTAATATACCTAATATTAATGTTCATGTATTTTACAGCACAGCTGTTTTACGATATATGGCTGTTATTATTATTATATTCTAATGAGTTTGTCTTCCTAAAACAGCAGTGTGGATGTAGTTTAGACAAATAAAAAGAGGCTTGAGTCGTGTTTAAACTTCAGCTACGAGTCAATTCACAGAGTTAAGTTTCTTCAGATCATGTCGCAGCTCTTCATTCTGAACTCTCAAAGTGCACTAGATAGTGCATTTTAAGTGAAATGATTCTAAAACAAATTTATTTTTTATTGCAGTAAGGTGAGGTTTTGACATCGTTCCATCCCAAGTGTTTGTGTGTTTCAGGAGGTGGATAAGTGTCTGGCAGACGGCGCAGACGAGTATCTGCAGTTACTGAGTCTCTGCTCTGTCATCATGCAGCAGGCCACACACAACTCCTGAGCGGCCAATCAGCTGCTCCGAAACACCTGAGCGGCCAATCAGCAGCTCCGAAACACCTGAGCGGCCAATCAGCTGCTCCGAAACACCCGAGCAGCCAATCAGATACTCCGATACACCTGAGCGGCCAATCAGCTGCTCCGAAACACCTGAGCGGCCAATCAGCTGCTCCGAAACACCTGAGCGGCCAATCAGCTGCTCCGAAACACCCGAGCAGCCAATCAGATACTCCGATACACTTCAGCTGACCAATCAGCCGCTCCGAAACACCTGAGCGGCCAATCAGCTGCTCCGAAACACCTGAACGGCCAATCAGCTGCTCCGAAACACCTGAGCGGCCAATCAGCAGCTCCGAAACACCTGAGCGGCCAATCAGCAGCTCCGAAACACCTGAGCGGCCAATCGGATACTACCAAACACTTCAGCTGACCAATCAGCCGCTCCGAAACACCTGAGCGGCCAATCAGATACTCCGATACACTTCAGCTGACCAATCAGCCGCTCCGAAACACCTGAGCGGCCAATCAGCAGCTCCGAAACACCTGAGCGGCCAATCAGATACTCCGATACACTTCAGCTGACCAATCAGCCGCTCCGAAACACCTGAGCGGCCAATCAGCAGCTCCGAAACACCTGAGCGGCCAATCAGATACTCCGATACACTTCAGCTGACCAATCAGCCGCTCCGAAACACCTGAGCGGCCAATCAGATACTCCGATACACTTCAGCTGACCAATCAGCCGCTCCGAAACACCTGAGCGGCCAATCAGATACTCCCATACACTTCAGCTGACCAATCAGCTCTGGCGCTGATCCCACACACGGCTGCCTAGACTGTTGTTTTCATCTTTTTGTACATGTGAAGTTTGTCATTAAAAACAGTTCTTTCTAATATGTGTTGTGCAGTGTTTTTAATTTCTTAAAGGGACAGTTCACTCAAAAACGAGGACTCTGTTTGCTGGTCCCCATTGACTTCCATAGTATGGAAAAAACACTATACAGCAGCTGTTTGGTTCCCCACCTTCTCCAAAACATCATCTTTTGTGTTATTAATGCGTGGCCAGTAGGTGGCGATGTCAATCAATAATCATCACATATGCTGATATTTTAATATGGAGATGATAACAGTATAGTTTCCAAACACTTGCACTTTGAAATTCATTTTCAAAAAATTGTGTTTTTAGTCCCACAACATGTAAATAAACTGTTAAACACCCCTAAATAATGACAAATATCCCTTTAATATATCATAATACATGTTTATGTGTCATGTTCAAGCTTTCATCTCATTGATTGTAATTAAAGGAGACATAAAAAATGATCAGATGTCCTTCACACACTAATACATTTGATAATTAAACAGATTAAATATTGACTTTTCTGCCAGATAATACAAATAATCACCAAATACACATTTGTAAACACACTAAATATGTTTAATGTCAAACTTCAGCACATGTTTGAGTGAAAAAACATCATTTGTGGATAATTTTGTCTCATAATCTGAATTTTTACATGATTTATTAACATCGTTGGAATTATAATAGTGTGGTCTAAGATTGAAAAATTTAAAAAAGTTATATTAAAAAATATATTTATACATTAAAAATCACAATATAAATAATTATAATCATTTATTTAATTATTATAATAATTATATGTTTTTTAGTGCTGTCAAATGATTAATCACATTAAAAATAAGTTTTTGTTCACATAATGTATATATAAATATCCTAACATGCATGTGTTTATTTAAGATTTTAAATAAAATGGGTATATTTATATATAATGTAAATATTTTCAATATATGTGTGTATTTATATATACATATATATTATGTGAACAAAAAATATTTTGCATGCGATTAATCATTTGACGGCACTATTATCGTTATATAATTATTATATTAAAAATATATATTTCCTTTATACAGACAAAATCCTATTTTACTGCTATAGAGATTTATTTCAAGTTGTCACAGCAAGAGTTAATTTGATTTGAGCACAAGGTCTTTCTCTGCTAGAGATGGATGCGGTCTAGAAGGGTCTGTTTCTGGAGCGTGTGTTGATCAGTCCCAGCACGGAGAAAGCACTCGCTGCGGCCGTCACTAAACTGATGGCCCCTATGGCCCTCGACGCCTGCGAACACACACACACACGCACGCACGCACACACACACACACACACGCACGCACGCACACACACACACACACACACACACACACACGTCAAGTTAGGCAGCACAAACACTTACTTTTTGTTGAAATAGCATGTTTATATATATATCATGATAGAGGCTGAGTAGCAGACACACGGCACATACCCCCTAAGAAGTGTGCTAATGATCTAGTGTGTGTGTAGTGCACACAGAGACAGAAGAAGAGCACTAAACCCATACCCCTTAAGAAGTGTGCTAATGATCTAGTGTGTGTGTAGTGCACACAGAGACAGAAGAAGAGCACTAAACCCATACCCCTTAAGAAGTGTGCTAATGATCTAGTGTGTGTGTAGTGCACTCCGAGACAGAAGAAGAGCACTAAACCCATGCCCCCTAAGAAGTGTGCTAATGATCTAGTGTGTGTGTGTGTAGTGCACTCAGAGACAGAAGACGAGCACTAAACCCATACCCCCTAAGAAGTGTGCTAATGATCCAGTGTGTGTAGTGCACTCAGAGACAGAAGACGAGCACTAAACCCATGCCCCCTAAGAAGTGTGCTAATGATCTAGTGTGTGTGTAGTGCACTCAGAGACAGAAGAAGAGCACTAAACCCATGCCCCCTAAGAAGTGTGCTAATGATCTAGTGTGTGTGTAGTGCACTCAGAGACAGAATAAGAGCACTAAACCCATGCCCCCTAAGAAGTGTGCTAATGATCTAGTGTGTGTGTGTGTGTGTGTGTAGTGCACTCAGAGACAGAATAAGAGCACTAAACCCATGCCCCCTAAGAAGTGTGCTAATGATCCAGTGTGTGTAGTGCACACAGAGACAGAAGAAGAGCACTAAACCCATGCCCCCTAAGAAGTGTGCTAATGATCTAGTGTGTGTGTAGTGCACACAGAGACAGAAGAAGAGCACTAAACCCATACCCCTAAGAAGTGTGCTAATGATCTAGTGTGTGTGTAGTGCACTCCGAGACAGAAGAAGAGCACTAAACCCATACCCCTAAGAAGTGTGCTAATGATCTAGTGTGTGTGTGTGTGTGTGTAGTGCACTCAGAGACAGAAGAGCACTAAACCCATGCCCCCTAAGAAGTGTGCTAATGATCCAGTGTGTGTGTAGTGCACACAGAGACAGAAGACGAGCACTAAACCCATGCCCCCTAAGAAGTGTGCTAATGATCTAATGTGTGTGTAGTGCACACAGAGACAGAAGACGAGCACTAAACCCATACCCCCTAAGAAGTGTGCTAATGTGTGTGTGTGTGTGTAGTGCACTCAGAGACAGAAGAGCACTAAACCCATGCCCCCTAAGAAGTGTGCTAATGATCTAATGTGTGTGTGTAGTGAACACAGAGACAGAAGAAGAGCCCTAAACCCATGCCCCCTAAGAAGTGTGCTAATGATCTAGTGTGTGTGTGTGTGTAGTGCACTCAGAGACAGAAGAGCGCTAAACCCATGCCCCCTAAGAAGTGTGCTAATGATACAGTGTGTGTGTGTAGTGCACTCAGAGACAGAAGAAGAGCACTAAACCCATACCCCCTAAGAAGTGTGCTAATGATACAGTGTGTGTGTAGTGCACTCAGAGACAGAAGAAGAGCACTAAACCCATGCCCCCTAAGAAGTGTGCTAATGATACAGTGTGTGTGTAGTGCACACAGAGACAGAAGACGAGCACTAAACCCATGCCCCCTAAGAAGTGTGCTAATGATCTAGTGTGTGTGTGTAGTGCACACAGAGACAGAAGAAGAGCACTAAACCCATGCCCCCTAAGAAGTGTGCTAATGATACAGTGTGTGTGTGTAGTGCACTCAGAGACAGAAGAAGAGCACTAAACCCATACCCCTAAGAAGTGTGCTAATGATACAGTGTGTGTGTAGTGCACTCAGAGACCTGCTCAGAGACGCCCTCTCCGTAGCGCAGAAGCGTGACGAAGTGCTCACAGTTGCTTCCCAGCAGGTCATAAGACACCTCCTGACCAATGAGCATCTGCGCTCGCT
>CM049835.1:27270080-27327580 GCA_027422435.1 Schizopygopsis pylzovi | reverse complement strand
TATTTTAGTACTTTTGCAGCTATTTCAATACTTTTGATACTCTTTAGATACATTTGATACTATTTCTCTACGTTTGGTGGCTTGAGTTATTAATTTCTCAGTGAAGATGATGATGAATCAGTGATGGTGGGTGAAGGTGATAATGATGATGGAGACGCAGCACATGAATCACTCATTTTAATTTGATCTCACTGTCACTCCCAGCAGCCGAGTGCACGAGTTGCTCAGAAGTGGGTCGTGACCTTTGACTGATGACATCAGAGGTCATCTTAGATGTCGGTCGACTAGTTTAAAGACTAAAAACTGATCATTCTGTCCTATTTACTCACTCTCTTGTGGTTCCAAACCTGTATGACTTGACTTTCGTATGTGAACCAACCACAAAAGTAGATATTGTGATGAAAGTGTCTGTAGTTTGTGGTTTAAACAGTGAAAGTCAATGGGGTCCAAAGTTGTTTGGTTCCAGTGTTCTTCAAAATATCTTGAGAAGAAAATCATACATGTTTGGAACTGTGACTAAGAGTAAATGAGAGATTGTTTTCTCTGTGTTGAGCTGGTTATCTCTTCACTAGTACTAGTTAGTTTAACTGAGGATGTAACACTGGTTTCTGGACACGCTGCAGATAAACATCGCTCTTCTGGTCTGGTTCATCTGAGCTCCTCTGGCAGGGAAACTGGTTCCCGAAGCCAATCGGAGACTGAGATTAGAGCCGAAGCAGATCGCTCCATCTGTCTGCTCTGAGTTTAGTGATGGAGGTGCTTGTGTGACATGCTGTGCATCATGGGAGTTTAATGGCTGTGAATCAGAATCGAACCGGTTTCTGTCGTCAGTTCTCAAGAGCTCGCGGTGCAAGTCCAGACGTGACGGACATCGACAGAGAATGAAAAACAAACGACAGTCATTTCAATTACTGTGCAAATCAGTGCAATCACAGCAGATTTAGATGGCATGATCAGACTGTCTCTAATTAAAAACATCTAAAAATGTGCTTTTATGAGATGTTTATTAACTCGCACTTGATGTGAGAGACCACAGTAGATGCACTTTTTCACTGGAGGAAGAGTTATTATGGATTATGGACTCATTTTTAGTTAAAATGTCTTAATGCTGGATGTGTTTCAGCTTTTGTCTCCAGATGTTAACTGATGGACTGGAGTGCTGTGATGTTTTTATCAGACTCTCATTCTGACGGCACCCATTCATATAAAACTGTTTTGAAACCATGTTTTCAGGTGACGGATGAAATGGGAAGCTAATGGTTGATGTGTTGTGTTTTAGTCACGGCTTTGCTGAGGAAACTGAAGCAGCAGTCACGAGAGAGTGTGGAGGACAAGAGACCGCGTCTGCTCAAAGCACTGAAGGAGGTAAAGCACACGCACACACACACTCATTCACTCAATCTACTTTTTCATAATTTGCATTGCACTATTTCATAACCCTGCAGCTGGCAGAAATCCCCAGCAGGTTGCCTCACATGTGCTTATATCTCTAAAAATAAAAACAAATATTAATGAAAGACTTTTAAATAGATTGCAGCGATTAATATCGTGTCACCGCCTTTTGTAAATTATGCATTAATATGATGCGTACTTAAGTTTAGAATCGTGGGAGAATCAAAGAAATTGTGATTTCTGATTTATCCAGAGCGTTGCATCTCTACTCATAAGACAGGGTTAACACACAATGGTTTATTAATCTGAACAGCATCATGTGCAGTCGCTGTTTCTGTGTTTCATCACTCTTGTGTTGTTGTTCTGTAGCTGGGTGACTTCTATCTGGAGCTGCACTGGGACTTCCAGAGCTGGGGTGAGTGTGTGCCTGTGAAACAGAGAGTGTGTGTGTCTGTGCCTGTGCCCATGTGTCTGTGCCCGTGTGTCTGTTCCTGTGTGTCTGTTCCTGTGTGTCTGTTCCTGTGTGTCTGTTCCTGTGTGTCTGTTCCTGTGTGTCTGTGCCTGTGTGTCTGTGCCTGTGAGTCTGTGTCTGTGAGTCTGTGTCTGTGTCTGTCTGTGAGTCTGTGTCTGTGCCCGTGAGTCTGTGTCTGTGAGTCTGTGTGTGTGTGTCTGTGAGTCTGTGCCTGTGTGTCTGTGTCTGTGAGTCTGTGCCCGTGTGTCTGTGCCCGTGAGTCTGTCTGTCTGTGTCTGTGAGTCTGTCTGTGTCTGTGAGTCTGTCTGTCTGTGAGTCTGTGTCTTTGAGTCTGTGTGTGTGTGTCTGTGTGTCTGTTCCCGTGAGTCTGTGCCCGTGAGTCTGTGCCCGTGAGTCTGTGCCTGTGAGTCTGTGCTGTGTGTGCCTGTGAGTCTGTTGTGCTGTGTCTGTGTGTGCTGTCTGTCTGTCTGTGAGGCTGTGCTTGTCTGTGAGTTGTGTCTTGTGGTCTGTGACCGTGAGTCTGTGCCTGTGTGTGTGTGTGTTGTGTGTGTCGTATTGTCAGAGATGTTAGTCTTGAAGTTGTTGTGTGTCTGTGTCCTGTGCTTCTGTCACGTGTTTGTCCCGTCGAGCATTCCTGTAAGTCTAAGTGTGTACTCGGTAGTTGTGTCTGTGAGTCCCGCTGGTCGTGAGAGTTCATTTCCCGTCTGACAAAGCATGTGTTAATGTGTCTGTAATCTATATCATTAGCTGTGTTGTACGTCAAGTGTAGTCGTGTGTGTGCCTATGTAATCTGTGTGTTGTTAGTGTGTGTGTGAGTAGTGTGTTTTGTGTCTGTGATGTGTGTGTGTGTGTGTACTAAAACCATAAAGAACTTGTGTTGCTTGAAATTATAACTCTAAAGTCTGTATCTAATACTAACGAAAGACATGCATTGAGATACTTAATTTCATAGTTTTTATGTGAACCTTTTGTTTTCATTGTTGTATAATTGTAAAAAACTCAGTTTGATTGAAATCAATTTGTTTTCTATTAACATTCCATGTTTGTATAGTTATCAGTAAGTTAATACATTTGATTTTTAATCGTAATTAATCATTTTACATCTACGGATTGTATACCTCGACACCTTACATTTGATCTCAACAGGCCTCAACATCACAGGTACGTTTTTGCTTTGAGTTCCTAATGAATCGTAAAAATTCAAAAATATATAAGTTAATAAATAAAACAATAACATTATAATTTTTTAAAATATCATTTAACATAAAATAACTAAAACACCAACAGTATTAAAAAACTCAACTAAAATTAAATTAAAGCTTGAAAACACAAAATAAATCATGATTAATAATAATATAATGTGTTGTATTAGATATATGATATGTTCTTATAAATTTATTTGATAAACAAAACTCCGCTTTTTATTTAAAAACATGTTTTATTGTGTTAGTTGTAATACTTATTTTTTAAATAATCAAAATAACCACTTATTTAATGAATTAATTGAATACATGAAAAAATATGCATTTTTGAAATGCATAACTTAGATTTATCATTTTTATGCAACTTTTTTGCTTTTATTTTTCCTGAATTAAAAGTATATCAAAAACAACAATATTGTATGGTAGAAATTAAATTATTTTTTATCAAATCATTATATATTAAATATTCATAAGATATTCAGTAAAATTCAAAACTTAATTATTATTAGTAATATCATATAGAAATTAAATATCATTTTTCAATATTTAGTTTTTGGACTCATCATGGAACTTTTACATTTGTTCCACGTCCCTCAATCAAAATATGTTTTTGCTTTTTGGTTTAAATGAATGTAATAAAATATCAAAAAAATATATAAGTTAAATAAATAAAAACAATAAAATGTATAATTTTAAAAAAATATATATAAATAAAATACTAAAAGCACACAACAAAATTACAAAAACTTCAACTAAAATTAAAATTAAAGTGAAAACACAAAAATAAAGTCATGTTCAAAATAATAATAATAACAGCTGTGTTCGTATCTCACGGATACTGATGGAGATGTTCTTCACATGAAGAGTTTATTTGCATAAACAGATAACTCCGCCTTTTTATTTTCAAAAATCATGTTTTATTGTGTTAGTTGTTAATTAGCTGTATTTTTTAACATAATCAAAATAACCCAGCTGCAGTTTGATGGAGATTAATTGCAATGCACGATGAAAAAATATGATTTTTGAAAATTGTTATAAATGGAGTTATCAGTTATGACAAGTTTCTTGACATGTTATATTTGTGTCCCTGGAGCAGTCATAAGCAGCACAGCTATATCTGTAGTAATAGACAACAATACATTGTATGGGTCAAAATTATACATTTTTCTTTAATGCCAAAAATCATTATGATATTAAGATCATGTTCCATGAAGATATTTAGTAAATATATCAAAACTTAATTATTGATTAGTAATATGCATTATTAAGAACAACTTTAAAGATGATTTTCTCAATATTTAGATGTTTTTGCACCCTCAGATTCCAGATTTACAAATATTGTCCAAACCATACATCAGTGTAATTATGATTTATTCATCTGAACTGTGACGTCTGTGTGCTTGTGCTGTAGTCTGGACACTACACTGATCGACTTCACCGATATGAAGTGTCAGCGAGGAGACCTGAGCTTCATCTTCTGCGGAGACGCCGCTCCGTCCGAGTCCTTCGTGGTTCTGGACAACGAGCAGAAGGTTTATCAGCGGATTCATCACGAGGCACGTTCTCCGTCTGTGTGTGTGTGTGTGTGTGTGTGTGTGTGTGTGTGTGAAACGTGTCTGTGTGTGTGAGGTGTGTGTGTGTATTTGAGACACGTGTGAGACACGTGTGTGTGAGAGTGAGTGAGTGTGTGTGTGTGACGCATGCGTGTGTGTGAGAGTGAGTGAGTGTGTGTGTGTGCGCGCGTGTGTGCGCGCGTGTGTGCGCGCGTGTGTGACGTGTGAGTGACGTGTGTGTGTGTGTGTGTGTGTGTGTGTGTGTGGGAGTGACGTGTGATGTGTGACGTGTGTGTGTGACACGTGTGTGTGTGTGTGTGTGTGTGTGTGTGTGTGTGACGTGTGTGTGTGAGACGTGTGTGTGTGAGACGTGTGTGACGTGTGTGTGTGTGTGACACGTGTGTGTGTGTGTGTGTGACGCGTGTGTGTGTGTGTGTGACGCGTGTGTGTGTGTGACGCGTGTGTGTGTGTGACGCGTGTGTGTGACGTGTGACGCGTGTGTGTGACGTGTGTGCGTGTGTGACGTGTGTGCGTGTGAGTGACGTGTGTGCGTGTGAGTGACGTGTGTGTGTGTGAGACGTGTGTGTGTGTGTGTGTGTGTGTGTGTGTGTGTGTGTGTGTGAGACGTGTGTGTGTGTGTGTGTGTGACGTGTGTGTGTGTGTGTGTGACACGTGTGTGACGTGCGTGTGTGTTTCAGGAGTCGGAGATGACGTGTGTGTGTGTGACACGTGTGTGACGTGTGTGTGTGTGACACGTGTGTGACGTGTGTGTGTGTGACACGTGTGTGTGACACGTGTGTGTGTGTGTGTGTGTGTGTGTGTGTGTGTGTGTGTGTGTGTGTGTGTGTGTGTGTGTGTGTGTGTGTGAGACGTGTGTGTGTGTGTGTGTGTGTGTGTGACACGTGTGTGTAACATGTGTGACACGTGTGTGTGCGTGTGTGTTTCAGGAGTCGGAGATGGAGACGGAGGAGGAGGTGGATATCTTGATGAGCAGCGACGTTTACTCCGCTACGCTCTCCACCAAATCCATCACGTTCTCCCGCGCACAGACCGGCTGGCTCTTCAGAGAAGACAAAACCGTACGTGTCCGGAGACGACCAAATCCATCAGGACACTAGTATCTGCAGGAGATAGTCAGCTATTTCTGTAGTGCGTCAGACATTTCCAAACATTATTAATTATAATAATCAGTGATATTTCTGAGTCTGTCTGGAACCACATGAAGAAACAGAATAAATCCAGAAGAAGACGCTTCAAGACACCTCCTGAGCTCCAGCGCTGTTAAACGCTTTAGACACGTATGCTGTAAAACGAGGAGGCGGTCATAAACAGGTTTTCTTTATCTATGAACTAAACTAAATCAACATGTATGTGTTTAAAGCGTCTTCTTCTGGATTTGATCTGTTTCTTCATGTGGTTCCAGACAGACTCAGAAATATCACTGATTATTAAAATTAATAATGTTTGGAAACGTCTGACACACTACAGAAATAACTGACTTCAAACCAGTTTATCTGCTGATAATTGCCAACACTGTATGTGTGTGTGTGTGTGTGTGTATATATATCAATCATCAAAATGATTTAATGATTTAAAGCATCTATTATAGAGAGTCGCTTGCTTGTTTTGGATGAAATGGTTGAAAGAATGATTCAACGACTCACTTATTAAGACGAGTACACGCTTAAACCTGCCCAAAAACATGTGACCCTGGAGCACAAAACCAGTCTTAAGGGTTGAAATTGAGATTTATGCATCATCTGAAAGCTGAATAAATCATATTTCCATTGATGTATGGTTTGGACAATATTTGAAGGCTGCAAAAAAAAATCGAAATATTGAGAAAATCATCTTTAAAGTTATTCTTAGCAATGCATATTACTAATCAGATATTACGTTTTGATATATTTACGGTAGGAATATCTTCATAGAACATGATCTTACTATCTAATGATTTTTGGCATAAAAATAAAATGTATAATTTTGACCCATACAATGTATTGTTGGCTATTGCTACAAATATATTTAAGACTGGTTTTGTGCTCCAGGGACACAAATATCATCTAATTATGGTTAGAATCTGAGAATATAACTCGATGCTGTTGTTGTGAGTGTTCTGATAGTGTCTCGTTGGCGCTCCCGCAGGAGCAGGTGGGGAACTTCCTCGCTGATTTCTACATGGTGAACGGCCTGGTTCTGGAGTCCAGAAAGAGACGCGAGCATCTGAGCGAGGAGGACATCTTGAGGAACAAGGCCATCATGGAGAGCTTCAGCAAAGGGGGGGGTGTCATCGAGCAGAGCTTCGAGGTGAGCTACGGCTGGGGAGACGATAACACACCACAACGGGTTTTGAATGACTCACATTATGACGTAACTCTGTTGACGTTTTCGCTGTCATAACAACGAGACTGAAATGTTAGGGAGAGATTCGTTTCAGAACGAAGAGGTTTAGAACACATGGACCTAAGCTAGAATACACTTAGAGAAGATATACGAGTAAATCTGAGAACTCAATTCAGTCCGGTTTTCTGAGCGCAGACACTGAATTACACACACACACACACAGACACACACACGACACACACACACACACACACACACACACACACACAAACAAACACTCAGACACACACACACACGTGCACACACTCTCACTCACAAACACACACACTCAGACACACACACCTACACACACACAAACACTCAGACACACACACACACACACACACACGTGCACACACTCTCACTCACAAACACACACACTCAGACACATACTCTCAGACACACACACACACAAACACTCTCACTCACACACAGACACACACTCTCAGACACACACACACACAAAAAACACTCAGACACACACACACGCACACACACACACGTGCACACACTCTCACTCACAAACACACACACACACACACACTCAGACACACACACACACACACAAATACTCAGACACACACACACACACACACACTCTCACTCACAAACACAGACACGCACACACACACACACACGCACACACAAACACACACGCACACACAAACACTCAGACACACACACACAGCACACACTCACTCACAAACACACACACTCAGACACACACTCTCAGACACACACACACACAACACTCACTCAGACACAGACACACACTCTCAGACACACAGACACACAAAAACACCACACACACACACACACCACACACTCCACTCAAAACACACACACACACTCAGACACACACTCTCAGACACACACACACAGACACACACAACACACACACACAACAGACACACACACAGAAAGCGCGTCTCACAGCATGTGAGAGAGTACTCTTTCGCGTTGCCTCAATGGAGAAATACACATAAAATTGTGTGTATTTACTTTTAATATTACGGTTTTAAATATATTACCTGCACTTTAAGTGTTTTTACAACGTTTTGTCGCACTGGAATAATGCTTAATATGGACTGCAAATGGCTAAAACTTGCATTTTGTTCAGAAATACCTTTGTTTTATTCTTTTTAGATGTGATCTAAATATTTGCGGTCACGTGACCGAAAACTATCAATTAATCCAAGTACATTTTCAATTCCGGCCTCCAACGATTATAAAAAATACGCGATAAAACGATTATTCCATCTCCTTTCTATCGGTGCGCTTTCGCTCCTCAACTTGTGATTGGCCGAGCCGTGCGTCACTCAGAAAACAACAGGCCAATCAGAAGACAGGCTCATGAATATGAATTAGACTGAACAAAATCGAGCTGTTTTCACCAGAGCTCCTGCGTAAAGAGCTGTACAAATATATTGAGGTGTTTTTTGGTACTTATACAGCTGATATATATTCTTAAAGACATAAAACCTAAAATAAAACTCTAGATCGTTAATGCTGAGCTGGGGTTGCTTGTGCAGCGCCCTCTGCTGGTGTACAGTGCAAATTCAAGTTTTTGTCCCGAGAGATGTTGCTCACTGATGAGTTTTCTGTATTTGAACCTTCGTGTCTCTGTGTTCTCGCAGCCGGTGAGGCGTCAGTCGCTGACCGCTCCGTCTCCGAACACCATCTCCTGGGAGGAGTACATCACCGCTGAGACGGGAAAGTACGTCACATCATACGCCCTATTCGGACGGTAATCGTTTCACAGGGGGGGCGTGAGGTGTTTTCACCATTTAAAGGCGGTAGTGATTTTCATTACCGTCCGAATCTACATCTCTGATTCAATGTTTAATACCTGAACCCTCACAGTTATCACGAAGGACAAAATTAGTGATATAGACCAAAACCACTTTTTGTACCAGACTGTAAACATACTTATTCTGCTGTAAAGTTGGGTATTTTAACACGGGCGGAGGGGGGGGGGTCTCCCTTTTAGAGCCCGCCTCTAGCGGCCAGTCGACGAATCACGGTTTTAGTTTCACGAGAGCGAGCGGGAGGTTTCCGCTTGGTCCGAACACCGTATTGCGCTTCACTGTAACTTGCATATTTATTCTGAAAATAATTTAAAATAACAATACTTCATAACAGCGAGTGCAACAAGCATGCAAACTTGCAAAATGAGTTAGTGTCGCACATGTACGTCTGTTAAAGATCACTTGATCTGGAAAGCATCTGCTGTGTACACACGTCTATAAGATATCAGTTTTACACTCATTCTAAATCATAAAAGACATTTAATAGACGTCTCTGATGGGACGTATTGCAGATGTGCAAACTCTCGTCTTCATATAGACGTCTCCGTGTGCTATCAGGGTCTATTTTCAAATCAGGAGATTTAGATAATCATATAGTAAATAGGATTATAAATTTGACATAATAAACATAATTGTATTTACGGCAGACAATCATGTGGCTGGCCACGTGAGCACACATCTGGATCCATGAGGTGCATGCATTGTTACAGACGTCCATACGAGAAACCATTACCGTCCGAAACACGAGTCAGACGCACTGCTGGAGGCTCATGACCTGTGTTCGGTCTCTTCTAGGGCTCCGCATCTGGGCCGAGAGCTCGTGTGCAAAGAGAGCAAGAAGAACTTCAAAGCAACCGTCGCCATGAGTCAGGACTTTCCTCTGGGCATCGAGTCGTAAGTGTCGACTCCCTGTTTGTTAAAACTGGAAATTCTGCGTGGAGCATATGCCCCCCCAATTCATGCAATACCCCCCCTCCCTTACCATCTGTACTGATCACGACTTGTTTTACAGGCTGTTAAATGTTTTGGAGATCATCGCACCCTTCAAGCACTTTAATAAACTCAGAGAGTTTGTTCAGATGAAGCTTCCGCCTGGATTTCCCGTCAAGCTAGGTAAACATGTAGCAGAAACACATCTCTTTATTCGACCCTCTAACTCAAGCACTCTCTATTCTAATTCGGTTAGTCTATAACGTACTTTGGTTATAATTTCTCAATGGTAGTGTAAAAAACACCTTTTTACTCTGTCAAAATCAGCTCTGTTCACTGCGACCCGTTTCGGTGCATGTCCCTTTAAATGCTAATGAGCTGTGCTGACCCGCACTCAGGGCGGAGTCTGTGATTAAACACCAGTGTCAATCAACAGTTGTGGGAGGGGCCTGGGTCTGTGACATCACAGGCAAGAATCTGAGATCGGCTTGATCTGAGAAAGCGGATATGATTTATCAGGATTTTAAAAAGCGCTGGGTGGATTTTTATCATTATAGGATGGTTGCGTACATACTGCAACACACACATTTGTTCAAAAAACATGTAAAAGTGAATTTTGCATCCGATGACCCCTTTAAAATTTTGTTTTTGTTAACATAATATATGTGTATATAAATTAGAGGTGGGCATAGATTAATTTTTTTAATCTAGATTAATCTAGATTAATTTTGGAATTAATCTAGATTAATCTAGATTAAAATGGCTCATTTGAATTCTGCCGAGGGCATTCAGAATATGTGTGCCAACCAAATAATGACTAAAAGTAAGTCTTTGAGAACGGGTTTCTCAAGCCAGGTGGCGCATTAGACCAGGGGCTCATCTCCTGTTTCCAAAATGCATCACAAACTTTAATCTCTTCCCGTCCCAATCCCACGAAAAAACTGGAGGAAAATCCCGTTATTTTTGTAACAAAAAAGAATGACTCCCGGAAGAATGACTCCCATTCCCTCCCACTCCCGTGTTGTTGTTGTTTTTTTTTTTTGCCGATAACTGTCAATTACAGTAAAAATATAGTACAGATCACACCGTGCCCACCTTATTAACTTAGTTGAATAAAAACCCAAAATGTCGTTTTTTGTTATTATATTGAACTGAAAGCCATCTTATTATGCACAGTGTTGCACAGATAAAATTTCATGTAAATCATCCATGCTAACACACACGTCTTCTATTTTTATTTTTTTGACATTTCACTCTCTATAGATATATTTTTCTATGTAACGTTACTGTATTTTTAGATATATTCGAGTTTCGAAGTTTCTCGCTCAAGTTCACATGAGACCTAAAGCGCATCCTGTTTGCTTAAAAGCGCAACGTTTCGTTGTTATTCTGAGTGCACACAAATAAACGTAGAGTCTTTACAGATTCGAAAGATGTATTAGGCTACTTTTATCTGCATGACCAAGAATGACGGAGATTTTAAGAGCAAGTGAACGCACCGGAGCCTGTCTTGCAGCAAACGCGCTTCCACACAAACACTTCAATAGCGCACATTTCTCTAGGTTAACATCATATTGAGCGGCCATGTAAAGTTGCTACTACATACATCTTTCAGATGAAAAGCCATATTTGAGGTTGATGAATGATAGATGAGCGTTTGGATGTCCTGCCCGATTGTATTACCACACAGACCAGCCGTTAACAATCTGTCCATCACGGACTGCGAGCCTCTAGTTCGAAGACTCGTTCTCGCCCCCTACAGTGCAATTCGGCTAGGTATACATCCGCGCTAAAATATCAGGGTGAAAGTCATCATAGCTTGCGTAGTATAGACCCAGCTCCCAACCCAACTTTGAGAATAGATTAACGGCGATATTTTTTTTATCGCCGATAAGAGTCTCACGTTAACGCAGCACGTTAACGCCGATAACGGCCCACCACTAATATAAATACACATGAATAAACTGTAAAAAAACACAGCAAACATAAAAAACTGTAAAATACATAGCAAACTAATAAACTGTAAAAACTGTAAACAAATCAACTGTAAAAACACTGCAAACTAATAAAACTGTAAAAAAAAAACACTGTAAAATACATTATAAATTAATAAACTGTAAAAAACACAGCAAACTAATAAACTGTAAAAAAACACTGCAAACTAATAAACTGTAAAAAACACTGCAAACTAATAAACTGTAAAAAACACAGCAAACTAATAATCTGTAAAAAAACACTGCAAACTAATAAACTGTTAAAAAAAAAACACTGTAAAATACATTATAAATTAATAAACTGTAAAAAACACAGCAAACTAATAAACTGTAAAAAACACTGCAAACTAATAAACTGTAAAAAACACTGCAAACTAATAAACTGTAAAAAACACAGCAAACTAATAATCTGTAAAAAAACACTGCAAACTAATAAACTGTAAAAAAACACTGCAAACTAATAAACTGTAAAAAACACAGCAAACTAATAAACTGTAAAAAACACAGCAAACTAATAAACTGTGAAAAACACAGTAAACTAATAAACTGTAAAAAAACACTGCAAACTAATAAACTGTGAAAAACACAGTAAACTAATAAACTGTAAAAAACACTGCAAACTAATAAACTGTGAAAAACACAGTAAACTAATAAACTGTAAAAAAACACTGCAAACTAATAAACTGTGAAAAACACAGTAAACTAATAAACTGTAAAAAACACAGCAAACTAATAAACTGTAAAAAACACAGCAAACTAATAAACTGTAAAATACACAGTAAACTAATAAACTAAAAAAACACTGCAAACTAATAAACTGTAAAATACACAGTAAACTAATAAACAAAAAAAAACACAGCAAACTAATAAACTGTAAAAAACACAGCAAACTAATAAACTAAAAAAACACTGCAAACTAATAAACTAAAAAAACACAGTAAACTAATAAACAAAAAAAAACACAGCAAACTAATAAACTGTAAAAAACACAGCAAACTAATAAACTGTAAAATACACAGTAAACTAATAAACTAAAAAAACACTGCAAACTAATAAACTGTAAAATACACAGTAAACTAATAAACTAAAAAAACACTGCAAACTAATAAACTGTAAAAAAACACTGCAAACTAATAAACTGTAAAAAACACTGCAAACTAATAAACTGTAAAAAAAACCCACTGTAAAATACATTATAAATTAATAAACTGTAAAAAACACAGCAAACTAATAAACTGTAAAAAACACTGCAAACTAATAAACTGTAAAAAAACACAGCAAACTAATAATCTGTAAAAAAACACTGCAAACTAATAAACTGTAAAAAAACACTGCAAACTAATAAACTGTAAAAAACACAGCAAACTAATAAACTGTAAAAAACACAGCAAACTAATAAACTTTAAAAAACACAGTAAACTAATAAACTGTAAAAAACACAGCAAACTAATAAACTGTAAAAAAACACAGTAAACTAATAAACTGTAAAAAAACACTGCAAACTAATAAACTGTAAAAAACACTGCAAACTAATAAACTGTAAAAAACACTGCAAACTAATAAACTGTAAAAAAAAAACACTGTAAAATACATTATAAATTAATAAACTGTAAAAAACACAGCAAACTAATAAACTGTAAAAAACACTGCAAACTAATAAACTGTAAAAAAACACAACAAACTAATAAACTGTAAAAAACACTGCAAACTAATAAACTGTGAAAAACACCGTAAACTAATAAACTGTAAAAAAACACTGCAAACTAATAAACTGTAAAAAACACTGCAAACTAATAAACTGTGAAAAACACAGTAAACTAATAAACAAAAAAAAACACAGCAAACTAATAAACTGTAAAAAACACAGCAAACTAATAAACTGTGAAATACACAGTAAACTAATAAAAAAAAAAAACACAGTAAACTAATAAACTAAAAAAACACTGCAAACTAATAAACTGTAAAAAAAACACTGCAAACTAATAAACTGTAAAAAAACACTGCAAACTAATAAACTGTAAAAAAACACTGCAAACTAATAAACTGTAAAAAACACTGCAAACTAATAAACTGTAAAAAACACTGCAAACTAATAAACTGTAAAAAACACTGCAAACTAATAAACTGTAAACTATACACAGTAAAACAAAAAAACAAAAAAGCTGTATGTAAATTTCCAATATCCGCCACTTGATCGTTGTGATGCAAAAATAACTAGAATGTCAGTTTGTATTGTTTTATTATAGTTGCCTGCAGTGCTTGCTTTGTTCTTCAGGATTTTGTAAAATAATATGAAGATGATTTAATGCAGTGATGAACGCGTAGTTGGCCAAAAAGACGAACGTGGATTCATTTGGAGGCGAATCATGTCGCTATCCCATAATTACAATAACCGCTGTATGTTCTGCTGATGCTGATGTGCTTCTCTTCCAGACATCCCCGTTTTCCCCACCATCACGGCCACCGTGACCTTTCAGGAGTTCCGCTACGACGAGTTCAACGACTCCATTTTTACGATTCCCAACGACTACAAAGAAGATCCCAGCCGCTTCCCCGACCTCTGAGCCGCTTCGGCACCGCCTCCATCTCCTCCGGTCACTCCGGAGTCCAGACCATTGCAGATGGACACGTGGAGGAAATACTTGACGTCATACGAACACAAAGGGATGGTGCTGAGTGTGAATCCGAAGCTGCACTACATGATGAAGCGCCGGATTGAGCTCCGGAAGCACGGAGCTCAGGACGGTGCGGTACGTTAGAAAACACGTCGCTTCACATCACCTCGGCAAACGGCATTATAAGTTATTACACAAGCCGAGTTTTCATATATACCTTTGTACGCTTCACTTAAAGGAACCGTGTATATTTAGGAAAGTCTGTATATGATTTGAATTGTATGAAACCTGTAAAAAAAAAAAACACTGTGTAAATACCACTTCCTTCTACAGTTCGTTTGCGTGTTGCATTCTGGGAAATGGAGTTGTTCGCTTCACTGTATGTTTGTTCGGATCGTTTGCTTTCTCTTATTGGGACCGGATGTAAATGTACCAGACTTTAACTTTACTTTCACCTTGATAGATGGATGTAAATTCATTCGGATTTAAATATGTTTAGTATAATTGACCAGTTTTATGTTTATTGAGATATTAGTGTAAAATGTTTCGAGATACGGCGGCGAGTGTTTTATATCTGTGTGCCGAGGGAACACGTTTGCAACAGCAATATCCCGTTGGACTTTTATGTTTAATTTTTCCTTTTCTGAATGGAAAACCGTGCTGTCGACGTTTCCATGACCCACTACTGGTTAGTGTGGAAACTCTCATGTTTTGCCGTTTTACTTTTTGTTATGTTACCAGCTTATTTTTGTCACCTGTGTTTCATGTTATTGTTTTTAGAGTTGCTTTATGCCTTCAGATTTTCTCCCAAATGCATTGAACCCTCGGATGTACAGCAGGAGCCTTGTATGAACCCGCTGCACTTTTACACGACAAGTTGTAATTAATAAAATATCCACGTATCAGTCTTTGGTGAGGATTTGTTTTGGTCAAACTGTCTTTATTAGCAAGATATTGATGCCTTGCATAATCAAACTCACGAGGGTACTTTGAATTCTGTCTTCTTAAACGATCTCACTACAGCAGTGAACACACACACACACACTTCGGCAGTGAACACACACAGTACTGAAACACACACACACAACTTACTCACACCTGAGTGAACAAACACAGAGCAGTGAAACAATTAAACCGTGAAGACGCACACTAATGCAGTGAACACGGGCGAAATGTTTCGAGAACGGCGGGAGCGGAATCGTTGCCGAGGGAACACGTTTGCCACAGCGAATCCCGTTGGTCTTTTCGTTAACTTTCCTTTAAATTTGAAAGTTCGGTCCGACGTTTCCGACCACACTGGTTAGTGTGGGAACTCCATGATTTTTGTTTCTTTGGTTAGTTACCAGCTTATTTTTGTCACCTGTGTTTCCGTTATTTTTTGAGAGTTGCTTTATGCCTTCAGATTTTCTTCGGGACGCATTGAACCCTCGGATGGTACCGCAGGAGCCTGTGAATCTTCGCAGTTTGACACGCGAAGTTGTATTAAAAAATCCACGTATGAGTCTTTGGTGGGATTTGTTTTGGTCAAACTTTGAGTATTAGGAGATTGATGCCTTGCATCATCGGACTCACGAGGGTACTTTGGAATTCTACTCTTTGAACCCATCCACACAGTCAGTTCGGGGAACGCGAACTCACTTGAACAATCGGGACCATGAACAATACAGTTCGGCAGTGAATATTTAGGCAGTTAACACACCGGCAGTGAACAATCACACACCGTGACATTCACCCAACATTTGACACAGTTCGGAGGCGAATCACTGAGCGTGGGACACCGGAGCAGTAAACACCGCGGAGCGCGAATCATTTGAGTCAGTTCGGGACCGCGGAGCACGAATCATTTGAGTCAGTTCGGGAGCGCGAATCATTTGAGTCAGAACGGGACCGCGGAGCGCGAATCATTTGAGTCAGTTCGGGACCGCGGAAGCGCGAATCATTTGAGTCAGTTCGGTACCGCGGAGCGCGAATCATTTGAGTCAGTTCGGGAGCTCGAATCTGAATCATTTGAGTCAGTTCGGGACCGCGGAGCGCGAATCATTTGAGTCAGTTCGGGACGCGTCGCGAATCATTTGAGTCAGTTCGGCCGACGCGAATCATTTGAGTCAGTTCGGGACCGGAGCGCGAATCATTTGAGTCAGTTCGGGTACCGCGGAGCGCGAATCATTTGAGTCAGTCGGGACCGCGGAGCGCGAATCATTTGAGTCAGATCGGGACCGCGGAACGCGAATCATTTGAGTCAGTTCGGGAGCTCGAATCGCGAATCATTTGAGTCAGTTCGGGACCGCGGAGCGCGAATCATTTGAGTCAGTTCGGGACCGCGCGAATCATTTGAATTTTGAGTCAGTTCGGGTACCGCAGAGTCGAATCATTTGAGTCAGTTCGGGACCGCGGAGCGCGAATCATTTGAGTCAGATCTACTGTAGTTAGTCGTAGGAATACTAAAATAACGTGCTTATTTCGCGGGCTTTCTGGAATACTTGATTCTGATTGGTCAGTCGCGGGGTTCAGCGGGAAACTGTTCAAATATTGACTTGTCAATATCAACGCCAAACATCGCCTCTGAGGACGGAGTATTAATATTGTTTTTCGTTGCAGTGCTGATTGTTTTGTATATTTTAATGGACTAGTTTAGTCTCAACGACAGCTTGACGCTAATATACAGGTAAAAGTATGACAATTTAAAGCTAAATCGTTGTATATTTAGTGAGTATGTTGGTTAATAAGCCTTGTATACTCGGGTCCGGTTTCACAGACAGGGACTTAACCACGATTAGGCCTTTTAAGTGATTTTTATAAATATGCTTAGAAAAAAACATTACTGGTGTACATCTAGAGACAAAACAAGGGCACTGTTATATTTTAAGATCAGTCAGTGCTAGTTTATTTCAGTTAAAATCGCTCACTTACATTTTAGTCTAGGACTAGACTTAAGTCTTGTCTATGAAACCGGGATCAGATTAATTCTCAAAATAGGCAAGTTTATTATATAGCACATTTCATACACTATGGTAATTCAAAGTTTTAAATGATACAATTATGATACAGTGCTAAACAGATGCGTTTTGAGTCTGGATTTAAATAAATCTTAAGTACCACTGATTTTTAAATCTCAGTCCTGACTAATAAATCCATTTAATTCATTAAAATAAATAAAACATCAACAAATAGATCAAATAAATAAATTTAACTGTTAGGTTCGAGTCACAGTTTTGAATTCAGACCCGTTCATACAGAGTACTATAACCATATCAATAAATATATCGTTTATTGTTATAAAAGAATTGTGAAATCCACACAATCAGAGCCGTTGTCTCTCGATATTAAAATTGATCGACAGCCAATCAGAATCCACCCTTTAAAGATGGAGCATTTAAAGCTAAATAAATAGATCGCGTTGTGTGGACGCTAAACATAGCTATCGTTGATGGTATGAACGGACCTTTAATTTATTTACTTTGTGCTGATATTACTTAGATTATTATAATAATGTGTGAACAGTCGCCTCATAATTTCACGCCATTATTGAAAGCGCTCACAAAAGCTTGACTTAAGAATTGATACATTTGTTGCTCGTGACATTTAAAACACAAGATATACTCACCATATATAATTTCCCATTCTCCAACAACAAAACCGAACGAATGCTAACACCGTCTTCTGACTACACCTGTTAAAATATAATTGAGTGTTTCACAACAGCACTAACGATGTGGTTTAGAAGGAACAAATAGACGAGAGTTTTATCTGAAGTTTTATTTTCAGTTCGTAACATTGCAAACGGTACAGATAAGTGTTTCTTAGCAAACAACGACGACGGCGTGTTCAACACATAGCGTTAGATACAGCTGGACTGTTGAGAAAAAGTAATCCGTTTAAGTTCCACAAGTTTAAAAAGACTAACTAACTCAGGGCTAACTATAAAAAAACAAATGCAATTTAATTAAAAGAAGAAAAAAAACACTGCTTGATAATGTTACCCAAGCACTTTTAATTCAAGGTTCTTCGGTTAAATAGAAACCGCAAACAGACATACCAAATAGGTGTATTTTTTAACGATCTACTACACTAAATATACAGTATAACATCGTTCCAGATCAGCCACGAGAGAAGAAACGGCTCTAAAACCCGGGGAACATCTTAAGATGAGCATGTACCAGTAAACACAGCAGATTCGGAGGATGCAAAGTTAAAAAAGAAGGAAAGTTAGACTGAACTCTATCAATACACTGATCCGTTTCATTCGCTCATGTCCATGTCTTCGTCTCGCTGGTCTTCACTGCGTCCGTCCGACTCGCCGTGGCCCGCGTCGTCTGCGCTGTCCGCTAGCGGCTCTTTAGCCTGCGGCGACGAGGCGGCGTCCGAGTTCCTCTCGTGCTCTTCCTCGCGCTCGCTGTCGTAGCCCTGCTCCTCCTCATCGTAGTCTCTGGTCACCTGCGGAACAGGAACATAATTAATTCAGAAGCCGGACTAGAATGCAGATGTGCCAATCTTTTTGAGGGCTGTGGGGGGGGGGAATGGATCAACTACCGTCGGTGACGCGGTGCAGTTAATATACGTGTCCATGGAGCACAGGTATATTTGTAGCAATAGCCAACAATACATTGTATAACAAAAAAATAAAACATACTTTCAATTAACTTTAATTTAGTAAATTACCAGTTTTACTTGGAATATTACCTGATATTACTTGGAATGCGCGAAAAAAAAAAATATCAACAACCCTGATTTCTGAATTTTTTTTAAATGTAGTTATCGGTTTTTGCAAATTAACTCTTCATATATACGGGTTCACATTTACAGCTCTGCATGTTTGCTGCATAAAACCATCCGTTGATTTTCGCATTGGTCTGAATGCTGAAATATGCAAAGTCATGTTTTGCCACGTTAAAAATATCTGTTTCCACGGTAACGCTGTACACAAGGTAGCACTGCGCTCTGCTTTAAATGAAATCGACCAATCAGCGCAGCTCAGGAGGGGTTTGGAAAAATGTATCGTCGAGCAAATTGTTTGGGAGTCGTTGAGCAAATAATGTAAAAATAAATGCATACAAGAAAATTATTATTATTATAGTTGTCATGGGTCAATGACAACACAATATTATTTTTGGCCATATGACAGATCTGATATTCGGTTTGCTGTATCTCCGTTTTGCATAAAAGGGAATAATATTCTGTATATTCTATACTGTATTGTAAAATGACTGATATTAACTTGTGCATGGATTTTATTGATTTATGTAACCAGAAGTTAAGATATATGAATATGCTTTAAAGTTAGTCTTGACTCATTGGTTTCTTAACAAGCAAAAAATTCAACATTACATTGAATTAAAGATCTGTGCAACAGATTATTAATATTTTATGTTTTTTGATCACTGTGTCTGAAACATTGACGTACCATCGTAGTGTGTATAGTAATGTAAGCTATGTTTTTAGACTACTGTTTATCATACAAATACATAAAAACTAGGGCTGTAACGATACACCAAACCCACGATTCGGTTCGTATCACGATTTTTTCGTGGGGGGGTGGGAGAAAAAAAAAAGATTTTTAAAACAATATTTTTTATTAAATAACATTTGAAAAATCTTTATAAACTGAACACCAAAGAACAAGATTAACTATGCAAATTATTAACAATATAAATAGTAGGGATGGGCATTTTAAGCAAAAGTAATATTCGATAATCGCTGGGTATTATTCGATTACTCGAAAATCGCACCCCTCGTGTGCATGTACCCACCCACCCACGCACGCACATACACAGAGAGAGAGAAGGAGAGAAACTATTCAGACTTTTAATCTGTAAGATAACAGTTTTATTAATTAGAGAATAGTCTATCTTAACCTGAGACAATTAATGGTCATAACTTATGATTGCTGAAACATATTAATATAACATAACCGAATGAGGCATTTATTAACAGAACAGTCCGTCGATTATCAACTGCTCATAAGGTTAGGACATTTATATTTTAAAAATGAGCATAAACATTCATAAAAAAAACGTAACCGTTTGATTAATTAATTAATGAATATTAGGCTTAAAACATATTACGCTAAACAGAATATCATTCTTAAAACATTACGCGCTAAAACATATTTTGAACAACTTGAATGACGGCACTTATTATGTGAACATTAATTTTATCGTCTGTCATAACAATAACCTATTTCATATAGGTTATTGATGAGCAAATCATTTATTTGAATTAGCGAGAGTTAGAGAGAGAGGTATGAAAGTTGCGCGTACATGTGCACCTGCATCTGCGCGTCTCTCTCTACAAGCAATGAGGCTTAGTTACTTTAAACAACGATTTTACCTCCTCATTGCAGAGAAATATAATGTTGCGAGTCAGTAGCCTATCGAAGTTCCCGTGCTGTTTGTGCGTTGCGCGATCTCTGATATCTGTGCAATAATGTGTGTGCGCGTGCGTCTATGAAAGCAGCGTAGCCTGCATATAGTTTTGGTTTAGCTACAAACTCGAGCCCGAAGCTATCCATTAAATATTAACGCGGCCCGAAAGCCGAAAGGGAAGCAGACCTCTCTTGTGAACAGCCTGAATGACGGCGCTTATTATGTGAACATTATTTTAACGTCTGTCTTTATAACAATAACTTATTTCATATATTAAATGAACATGTTCACATGCTCGGGAAGAAGACGGGAGTGCAATCTGTCCACAATTAGTCCGGGGAACTTTTAATTGAACTAGGGAATGAATATAGATCCCTGCAGTTTATCAGAATTCGCCGCCGGAGTCCGACCAGAGCCCGTGTCTTTCTCTATCTCTCCCCAACAATATAAATCTGCTTTTGCGGCCATTAAAATAGTTCCGTTTGGTTTTTAAAAGCAAAGTGGTCATTAATTCGTTTAGATTCTTTATTAATTTAATTCAGAAATATTATTGGAGCACGCACGCGATGTCCTTGAGGGGAAAATCTGTGTGCCACTAGCTCAACTTTCGCAGGCAGGCGTCACATGATTGGAAAGGTAGTCACGGGGCGTGTCGCGATTCTCCCTTATCACACCGCGACACAGGATCGTGGATCTGAGTGTCGCGATTTCGGTTTCATATCGCGTATCGTTACAGCCCTAATAAAAACCATATAGTTATATTTAACCATGGTATTGAAGTGTGCTTTATGTGATGCTTTAAAATATATGCTACTATGGAAGAACAATGATTAGTCAGAATTATTAATTTCGCAATATAAAAATGAGGTCGCTACAATTTTTACAGATGTTATGGATTTTGAAAACGACCAATCATCTGCATCCTAAATCAGGCTACTATCAAATGTGCATTTCTAAGATAATTGTGTTATTATTATTATCATAATCAACAGAAATCTGTTTCTTGATTTGAAACGATCACTCATTAGAACATGCAGAAACTAAGAAATGCATTTTTACTTAAGATATTAATTATGTTTAGGAAAATTAATGGTCTGGTTTCTTTTGAGCAAAAATTTGACTTTAAACTTGTGGAAAATAAAGATTGGGCATTTATCATGATATTTATCGATATAGTCTGATAAGAAAAAAATTGATAATTTTTTAGCGCTGTATTGTCCCAAACAGAGAGAGAGAAACCCAGCTCTGATTGGTCAAACTCTGTTTGCGTAGTTTAGAGAGCCGAATGGCTAAATGCACACGTGTGGGCAGGTCTGTAGAATGTAAAGCGCACTTGTTGACTGGTTAGTGAACGAGATAGTCGCACCTTCACATCTCCCTTCTCGCTGTCGGACTTCCGGTCTCTGTCTCGGTCCTTGTCCTTTTCTTTGTTCTTCTTGCTGGAGGAACGTTCCCTTTTGTCCCGATTTCTGTCCCAATCATCCTTCCGGTCTCGGTCTCTCTCGCGGTCTTTATCCTTCTTTTTCTCTTTCTTGTGTCTGAGAGAGAGAGAGAGTTTTCAGGTTAAAGCAGGTCAGGAGGTGTGATCGTGTGTGTGAGTGATGAGTGTGTGTGTGTGTGAGAGTGAGAGTGTGTGTGAGAGTGTGTGTGAGTGAGAGTGTGTGTGTGTGTGAGAGTGTGTGTGTGTGAGAGTGTGTGTGTGCATGTGTGAGTGAGAGTGTGTGTGTGTGAGTGAGAGTGTGTGTGTGTGTGTGTGTGTGTGTGTGTGTGAGTGAGAGTGTGTGTGTGAGTGAGAGTGTGTTGAGTGAGTGAGTGTGTGTAGTGAGATGTGAGAGTGTGTGTCGTGTGTGAGTGAGAGTGTGTGCGAGTGTGTGTGTGTGTGTGTGTGAGAGAGTGAGTGTGTGTGTGAGTGTTTGAGTGAGAGTGTGTGTGTGTGAGTGAGTGAGAGAATGCGTGCGTGAGAGTGTGTGTGTGAGTGAGAGAATGCGTGCGTGAATGTGTGTGCGCGAGTGCGTGCCTGCGTGTGCGCACGAGTGAGAGAGTGCCTGCGTGTGCATGCGTGAGTGAGAGTGTGTGTGCGTACGCGTGCATGCATGTGTGTGTGTTACCTGCGAGGAGACGGGGAGCGGGACACTTTCCTCTTGGGAGATCGCAACTTCTTGGGTGATCGAGACATGCTGCGACTCCTCCGGTGCCGTTTGCTGGAGGAAGACATTCGCTGGGTCAACATGAGCTCTGAACCACGGTAATGTACAGTAACTCCACATTTTTACTTTAACAGAGCATGTGTGATAAAACTAAGGTCAGAATGACAAACCTTTAAGGCAAAAAATCAATCATAAAAATGGAATTATGATTATAATTGTACAGCCATAATAATGGCTGTACAATTATTTTTTTTAACTCACAGATTTTTCATAATAGGTCCCCTTTACAAAAAAAAACAATAAAAATTGGGAGTAAAACGCGACACTCACCGGCTGGAACTGCGCGAGCGTCTGGCGCTGCTGTAGCTCTTGGGTGGAGTCTTTGAACGTTTTCTGATCTTGTCTTCCTTCCTCCGATCTCTGCATCAGAAACAAACGTAAACACAACGAACCCAGAGGAACCCCGAGTATATCTCACACGCTTGCTCTCACCTGGACCTGGAGCGTCTGCTGCGGTCCCTGGAATGAGTCGTCCTCCTCCGGGGGCTCTTGGACCTCCTCCTGCTCTTGGAGCGAGATCTCCGTCTGGAATGACTCTTGGATCGCCTGCGCTCACAGCAAACTCAAATCAGACCCTGACGGTACTCGGCCCATCATATAATAATTCGAATTTAAAATAAAACATTGCATTTGAGTTTTAAGTGTGCATCGGGCAGCTTTATCAGTGGTGCACGAGATGCTATGATCTAAATATTGCGGGGGGGGGGGGGGGCATCAATGCAGAGAATAGGGATGGGCGTTTAAAATTGTTTAAGCAACCTGATTAAAAATATGTGTCCCCGGAGCATTAAACAGGGTTCTTGCACCATTTTAAAAGTAAAATTTAATGCTTTTTAAGACCTCAACAAATATAATTTAAGACCCAAAAATGTCATAATTTCTTTGGAATACTCAATTTATTGCCTCCTACAATGGAAATCAAAACTTAAAGTTTTCCATTTGTTATCAATTTTGTGCAATATATAAACTCTATAAATGTAATGGTGAATTTTGCAAATTAAACTAATTATTTTCTATAGGTTTACTAAGTGGTAAAATCATGTATTTTGTGATAAAATACAACATATCTAATGTGTATTTCCAACAAAGTTTGTTTCTGCATCTCTATTTACAGCTCATTAACCCTTACGTGAATGTTTACTGTTGCTATGGCATTAAGTGACAGCCTAACGTTACATTAGCAGCTACATCTGCCCAACAACACATAAAATCACAATTCGGAATATTTAAACAAAATAAACCACATCTACCAACAGTTACAACTCTGAGCTAATGTGTTGTTACCTGTTAGATTGTCAAAGTGACCATAGACCTGTGACTTGACTGGAGCACATAACCAGTCCTCTGGCGACTCTGCCCGGAGTGGGTGCACTGAGCACCGGGGGAGTATTGGTGTTTACACCGCTAGCATATGAGCTTTAAACTGCACTAACGTTACTCAATTTTACACCACACTTAGTATGAACAATAGTATGGGATTTCAAACACAATCGTAACGTTACTTACATTGAAATGACCCAACATGTCCTCAGCTCTGGAGTGACCCATGAACTTTCGTCAAACATGACAACATATGGTTTCTCACTAACGCTGCACGATAGCTCCTTCTTGATGAATGAAGCGATGCCATATTTGGCGACATATGCCGTTTTATTTTCACCACAGGTGAATGACTTTGCAAGCTGTGAATCGGGGAACATGGCAGCAAAGACGCCCCGCCCCCTCATTGTTGTTTTCAGCCGGCGCCAACCACCTCCTAAATACATCCTCTTCCATCCACTTGTCGTTAAATTTGCACTTCCCCATCTTCTTTGCATTTTGAACCTCACCTCGACAACCGCGTAATGGTGACACGCAGCCTGACGTCAGCGTCTGTAGCCGACGTACCGTAAACAGCTATTAAATCGCGGAGACTCTCATTTCACACCATACTAAAATTAATCAACTATTAGATGTTTTACGGTGAGACTTTTTAAGGACCCGCGGGAACCCTGTTAAAGCAGTCATAAGCAGCACAGGTATATTTGTAGCAATAACCAACACTATTTCTAAATTATTGATTTTTTTTTATATGCCAAAATCATGATATTAAGATCATGTTCCATGAAGATATAACCTACAGTAAATATATCAAAACTAAATTTTTGATTAGTAATATGCATTGCTAAGAACTTCATTTGAACAACTTTAAAGATGATTTTCTCAATATTTAGATTTTTTCACACCCTCAGATTCCAGATTTACAAATATTGTCCAAACCATACATCAATGGAAATATGATTTATTCATCTTTCAGATGATTCATACATCTCAATTTCTAAAAAATGTACCCTTATGATTGGTTTTGTGCTCCAGGGTCACATATTTGGTTTATAAACTAAAACATTATGCCTTTTAATTGATCGTACAAAACTCAAAAGTAGTTTTTCAGTCACGTTGACCGCCCTAGACTTCGATGATTGAGACGCCTCCACAAACCTGTGTCTGGAGCGGGACCCGGACCTCCTGCGTCTGGACCTGGACCTGGAGCGCTTGCGTTTATCATCCTTCTTATCTGAAGAAGCAAACTCGTTAGCAAACCGTGCTTTCGCTCAGACAAGCGGCTATCTTTGATCAGTCACTCACTTCCAGGCTCGATGGCCGCGGAGATCAGAGATTGTGCTTCTCTCACTCGCTTCATGGCTTCTTCGATCTCTTTATTCGAGCCGTCCGCCTTCAGTCCAGGGTTCATGCTCAGCCCAGCGGCGAGATGATTCAGCCTGAAATCACAGCAGGTCACTAACGAGAACTTGATGAGCAAGGCTCTATGATTTGTGCAATGAGCAAAACGAGTTCGGAATCGGCATACAAATTACATTTTACACTAATAATGAGTAGTAAAAGCAAGGATTATTCTCTATGAAGTGTGACCGAGCGGTGCAGTTTTACCAACATTTCACTATAATAATTAATTTTTTAAAAACATTGTTAAATACACAAATCCTTCATGTGAAGCTGTCAGAAGTTTGGTTTAAGTTCAAATAAAGTGTACAGTAGAATACTCCTAAACAACAACGCATGTTTAAAAGATTTATTCCATGTTTTAGGAGTAAACTTATGTTATGCAGCACTGAATAATAATAAATAAAAAGGTTATGTTTTCATGGTTATTTAAAAACATTTATTTCGTCGATTGATTATCATCGCTATTGATAGTTTATATTAAAACAAAAAATAAACAATTAAAATAGACCATTTCTGGACAAATACAACTTTTCACAGGCCTATATTATTGTAAAAAATATTAAGTTATTAAATTGTTAAAGTTTAAATAATTTTATTGATTATACATGCTTTTTGATGGTTAATGTACACTATAAAAATGTAATAAATAAAAAAAATCATTTCGCAAAGCCTAATTTTTTTAAGTTAATGAATTGTTAAATACTACAATTTAGTTCATTTCACAAAAATTAAACAGTCACAGGAGCCTAAAATGTTATAATTTCATGATTTAAAATTCATTATATATGCTTTTTAATTAATAATAAAAAATAAAATAAAATGACCAATAAAATGGAATCCAGAAGTTAAGGGGGGGGGGGGGATAAAATTGAATTTGGAGGGGAAAAATAATTTTGGTAACAACAAAACTGATTTCACAAGGCCAATTTCAATTAATTACATATGCTTTTTAAATTAAAGAAAAAAAAACATTGGGGAACATTAAAACTGATTTCACAGGGCCCTAACGAGCAGATGTTTGATGATACTGATGGACTTACTTGGGGTCTATGGAGGCCATAAGCTTCATAAGCTGCTCCGCTGACAAAGCCTAAGACAAATACCACATCAACGATTAGTAAAGAGTTCAGCAGATCCGGTGTACAAACATTGATGAAGGAGTCAAACCTGAGTGTTTAAATTGGGTGCCGCCATGGCCAGAGCGGTCATGGGGTCCAAGTTCGGCCCTCCTAGACCTCCAAGAGAAATACCACCGATCTGAGGACAGACAAACACCAGCATCATGACAGGAGTGTTCCGTACACCTATTTTTATGTGCATTTTGGAATATCGCATAAAAAAAAATCTGGATGGAAACGCCAAGCAGCGCATAAAAACGTATCCGCTCATTTGAGCCGGATAAACCTTTTATCCAATAAGAAAGTGCATAAACTACGATTGAAACATTTACCGAATAATAAGATTTTATATGTGCACCGAAAAATTCTGTGAGTTTGCGTTATGTGACGGGATCTCGTTAACAGCATCTATATGTAGTTTTGGTCTTTCTGAAATGCCCGAGTAAAGTATTTCTGTATAATTGTCTTACACGTGTTCCCAAACAGCAGCGTCCGCCTCCGAAAGCATTAACTGCATTTATTAATGGATTCTCCTAATTAATATTTTGTGCCAGTTTATCAGGAAGTGATGATTTCGTTCTCCGAGTTGTTGGATGGAAACTGTTTTATTCGCAAATGTTTTGCGCAATATTCAAGTTTTGCGCATTAGTTTATTCAGTGGATTCTCCTATTTTCTTAGTGATATTTAGTGTCAGTTTATCAGGAAGTGATGATTTCGTTCTCTTTGACTTGTTGGATGGAAATAATGCTTTATTCGCAAATATTTCACGCGATATTCAAGTTTTGCGCACAAGTTAAATTTGAATCTTTGGGTGGAACTTCGGATGTCTCGGGTTACTCTGACACTCACAGATGTGACGGGGTTGGGCGTCGGGAGGAGCCCGCCTCCTGGCAGCAATCCTGCGACGGCATTGGCTGGAGCGAGCAGCGACAGAGCCTTGGATTCGTCAGGAATCACTCCTGCAGGACGGAAACGGCACAATCAAACCGTGCCACGCTTCTCGCGCCACACACACAGACAGACCAACAAAGTCAAACTTTCTTTTTACATTTGCACTGACATCAGTACTCGCTTTGTCAGAGGATGCTAACACATAAGGACCCTTAACAAAAGCATCAAGTGCACAATACTACAAGAAAAGGAAATGACACTAGACACACTGCCAAGATGTTATCACCTGAACTTGATTTTTTAAGTCATGAACCAAATGTAAGCAAGCACAGCCGGATCTCCACTGGGATGTGCTCTCAAGTTTCATAAGTTGTATAATGAACAAGCGATTCAGGTCGGCTGCTTCGCTATAAAGCACACAGAGACATCAAGATAGACAAAACAGAGTTTATGATTCGGGTGTCAGCATCAAATGACAGTTCATCAATCCACTGATGGCATGACTTACCATTACTAATGCAAATAACATTGCTTTACGGGGCTTTCGAGAGCTAGAGCTAAAGCCGTTAACTGGTCTAAACTTCCATTTTAAACTCTAGACTGCGTCTCAAACGCTGAAGAGGAAAATTACTAGAGTTAAATGATAATGAGCGTTTGGTGTGCATGGAATCCATTTTGTGAACGCCTCTGGAATTAATACTTCACTCCAAACGACAATCATCACACACACACGCACACACACACACACACATGAGAGAGAGAGAGAGAGAGAGAGAATACAAGAGAGAGAAACAGGACAAGCTGCAGAAGACAAAACTGTTGGGTGGTATTTTCTGCTGGGCCTGGTTTACAGGACTTGCAGAACCAGGGAAAAGAACTGGAAAACACAACAACAAAAAACAGAAAGGACCGTTAAAAAGCTTCTCAGGCCTTTTTCAGTCATGTGGAGAGGAACTAAAGAACATTCTAGACCTGACTCTTACTCAAAAAAGCTGGAAATATTAAAGCGAGGTTGGAGAAATATCATAGGGCCCTATGAAATCCATTTTATCACCCCCCAAATATAATAACGTAAAATTATATTAACCAAAAAGCATTTTTAATTCATTCAAATCATGAAACTTATACACTTTTAACATCAATTTATTAAACTTGTAATGAAAACGACATGTTTTGGGCTCTTACCTTGTTTTATTCGTACCACTTTCTGTGTTTTAGCATGACTAATTATTTAAATGCATTAAAAAAAACATTAATTTTCATAACAGACTTAAGGTGTTGTGCCTTTAAATTTCTAATGATCAAATAAAGGCATAGCGCATTAAATTATTTCTAAATAATGAAAATTAAACACTAATTTAATTTACTATTAAATTAAAACATGGGAGAATTAATGCGATTATTTCTTAAAAAGTTAAGTTTTAATAAATTTAGTAGCGGTTGTAACATTACATGCATTCGACTGAATATTAATATATGTCCGTCACAACGTCTTCAAATTAACCCAAACTTTTATTTTGAAGGGCTGCCGTTAATACCGTTAAATTTGCGCGCGTGTATGATATAAGGCTAGTTTTACTCCATAAAATGCAATTCATGCGACGCTGAAATCACCGCGTAATAAACGATTAATATGTAATAAACTAAATCTGCGCCATTCATTAACACAGGATTTAATTTAAATAGCCGCTCAATATTTACAGATACGAGTCTATTAAATCGCATTTAAGAGCTACTTTAAATTAATCCAAATTTCGTGACATGCAGCATTATACGGGTAAATACAATTTTTCGCATCGTGGAAATCATAGGGCCCTAATATCAAAAATCGCACAGAAAAGCCCTATCATTACGCGTGCTAAACACTCATGCATAATGCGCTATCTTACCGTACTTTATTAGCATGCAACATTCGTTCAGTCTAAACATTAGTGCAGCTTTGCAATGAATAGAGATTGATCTTTGTCAGATGGAGACATTATAGTTTACAGCCGGGAAACACGTGGGCTGGCCGCGTTTATTTGTTTACAGGGCAGCAGAGGGTCACTCTCGGACATCTGCCGGCTCTGTTCACTATAAAAACCACACACACAAATCACAAAGAGAACATTTTAACAAAAAAAAAAGTTAAACATCAGCTCCTGGCCACTGAGATATACACCTGGGATGCACTGCGCGTGCGTCTACACACTGCGGAGGGATCGTGAAGGTGAAGATTGCATGAGAGCGGCACAAACCTTCGGCGAAGGGGACGACGATCAGGGCTCGGTCCACAAACACGGTGTTGGTCAGATGCTGGGAGACTCCGACGGACTCCGGCTCGTGGAACTTTACAAAACATACACGTGAAGTCACAGGCAAGGGAGAATCACTGAAAGAAAATATAGATGCTTTTGCGAGATGTACACACAACGTTTAACAACACCTCCTACAGTCCCGAGCATTAAAACCGGCTCGGGGGGGTTAGATCTGCCCGGTGGGGGGGCTTCGGGGCAGATCCGCCGGCGGCCTACCTTCGCTGCAGATATGAAGACGCCGGGTGTTTTTCGATGGGTGAACAACAACAAAAGCACAGAACAGACGTTAGCTAGTGGAGAAGCCTACAACTCTGCCTGGTGATGGAAGATATAATCAGACATGCTTTTGTGTTCCTGAGCCTAAAACAGCGTTTCTGCGGTGGGGGGTGCTAATGATGCGTTCGGGGATGCAAAATCAAATTCAAAATAAAAGTTTGTTTACATAATGCGTTTAGCTCAATAAATACACACATATACATGTATATGTTAAGGACAAATATTTTAGATTTATATATTAAAGTACAAATATTAAAATATATATACACACACGTGCTGTCAAATGATTAACCGCAACCAAAAAAAAAAGTTGTTTACATAATATATGTATGAGTACTTGTATATTAGTTATGTATATATTAGAGCTGTGCGATTAATCCAAATTCAGTTTCGATTTCGGCCTCCAGCGATTATGAAAATACAGTAATCGAGATAAAACCGTGCTCGTGTTCCTTCATAAAAGCCCAATTTCACGAGCAAATCATGTAACGAGACTTACAGTAAATAGGATCCGTGCGGCTCTTAAAGAGACAGCGCACTATAAACCTGCAGCGACTGTGTGCTTTATATTAATAATCAAACAAATACTTGTGTAACAGTAAATAGGATCCGTGCGGCTCTTAAAGAGACAGCGCGCTATATTCCTGCTTTATATTAATAATCAAACAAATACTTGTGTAACAGTAAATAGGATCCGTGCGGCTCTTAAAGAGACAGCGCGCTATATTCCTGCTGTGACTGTGTGCTTTATATTAATAATCAAACAAATACTTGTGTAACAGTAAATAGGATCCGTGCGGCTCTTAAAGAGACAGCGCGCTATATTCCTGCAGTGACTGTGTGCTTTATATTAATAATCAAACAAATACTTGTGTAACAGTAAATAGGATCCGTGCGGCTCTTAAAGAGACAGCGCGCTATATTCCTGCTTTATATTAATAATCAAACAAATACTTGTGTAACAGTAAATAGGATCTGTCGGCTCTTAAAGAGACAGCGCGCTATATTCCTGCTGTGACTGTGTGCTTTATATTAATAATCAAACAAATACTTGTGTAACAGTAAATAGGATCCGTGTGGCTCTTAAAGAGACAGCGCGCTATATTCCTGCTGTGACTGTGTGCTTTATATTAATAATCAAACAAATACTTGTGTAACAGTAAATAGGATCCGTGTGGCTCTTAAAGAGACAGCGCGCTATATTCCTGTTTTATATTAATAATCAAACAAATACTCGTGTAACAGTAAATAGGATCCGTGTGGCTCTTAAAGAGACAGCGCGCTATATTCCTGCTTTATATTAATAATCAAGCAAATACTTGTGTAACAGTAAATAGGATCTGTCGGCTCTTAAAGAGACAGTGCACTATATTCCTGCTGTGACTGTGTGCTTTATATTAATAATCAAACAAATACTTGTGTAACAATAAATAGGATCCGTGTGGCTCTTAAAGAGACAGCGCGCTATATTCCTGCTTTATATTAATAATCAAACAGATACTTGTGTAACAGTAAATAGAATCCGTGTGGCTCTTAAAGAGACAGCGCGCTATATTCCTGTTTTATATTAATAATCAAACAAATACTCGTGTAACAGTAAATAGGATCTGTCGGCTCTTAAAGAGACAGCGCGCTATATTCCTGCTTTATATTAATAATCAAACAAATACTCGTGTAACAGTAAATAGGATCTGTCGGCTCTTAAAGAGACAGCGCGCTATATTCCTGCTTTATATTAATAATCAAACAGATACTTGTGTAACAGTAAATAGGATCCGTGTGGCTCTTAAAGAGACAGTGCACTATAAACCTGCAGTGACTGTGTGCTTTATATTAATAATCAAACAAATACTTGTGTAACAGTAAATAGGATCCGTGTGGCTCTTAAAGAGACAGCGCGCTATATTCCTGCTTTATATTAATAATCAAACAAATACTTGTGTAACAGTAAATAGGATCTGCCAGCTCTTAAAGAGACAGCGAGCTATATTCCTGCTGTGACTGTGTGCTTTATATTAATAATCAAACAAATACTTGTGTAACAGTAAATAGGATCCGTGTGGCTCTTAAAGAGACAGCGCGCTATATTCCTGCAGTGACTGTGTGCTTTATATTAATAATCAAACAAATACTTGTGTAACAGTAAATAGGATCTGTCGGCTCTTAAAGAGACAGCGCGCTATATTCCTGCTTTATATTAATAATCAAACAAATACTTGTGTAACAGTAAATAGGATCCGTGTGGCTCTTAAAGAGACAGCGCGCTATATTCCTGTTTTATATTAATAATCAAACAAATACTCGTGTAACAGTAAATAGGATCCGTGTGGCTCTTGAAGAGACAGCGCGCTATATTCCTGCTTTATATTAATAATCAAACAAATACTCGTGTAACAGTAAATAGGATCTGTCGGCTCTTAAAGAGACAGCGAGCTATATTCCTGCTTTATATTAATAATCAAACAGATACTCGTGTAACAGTAAATAGGATCCGTGTGGCTCTTAAAGAGACAGCGCGCTATATTCCTGCTGTGACTGTGTGCTTTATATTAATAATCAAACAAATACTTGTGTAACAGTAAATAGGATCCGTGTGGCTCTTAAAGAGACAGTGCGCTATATTCCTGCTGTGACTGTGTGCTTTATATTAATAATCAAACAAATACTTGTGTAACAGTAAATAGGATCCGATTTTTAAAAATACTTTGTTTTTAGTTTACTATATTGTTACTATTATTATGTTACATACATTTATTTTATATAAAGAAATCAATATGTTTTAAATCGTTATGGTTCTAGTTTTAGTAGCTATGCAGTACATTATAATTTAATATACACACGATTATTTACAAGCATGCATAAAATAATAAATAAAGTACAGAGCACCCGAGACACTCTCATTTTGGGGTTGTCATCAAGTAAAAGCTTTTAAGATGAACTCATATATATATATATATGAAAAATCAATGTAACTTGTCTTTGCATGCAATAAAAATGTTCATTAAACATTTAATACAACATTTTTAGTAATTTATCGCCACCTACTGGTCTAGTTTGAATACAGCATTTTTAGTAATTTATCGCCACCCAATGGTTTGAATACAGCATTTTTAGTAATTTATCGCCACCTACTGGTCTGGTTTGAATTTTATTTCATTTTTTGTAATTTATCGCCACCTACTGGTCTAGTTTGAATACAGCATTTTTAGTAATTTATCGCCACCCAATGGTTTGAATACAGCATTTTTAGTCATTTATCGCCACCTACTGGTCTGGTTTGAATACAGCATTTTTAGTAATTTGCAAGAATCTGTGTAAACAGGGATATATTTTCATTTTTTAGTACACCGTACCATAAAACGCATTACCTTTTTAAGATCAAGTAAAGAAAATTATTGGCGTAAATTTAACGGAACACGATACGTCAATATGATCTCTAAATGTAACCGTATTTTATTAACAATGCTTCGACGTTTGAAAAAACATTAAGTACTTTTAAATTCATTTTACGAAAACAACTGAATATCTCTGCTCACAAACTAAATTGTACGAAGCTTTTCCTCAGTATTTTGCATTTTATTTTTAAGCACTACTATCTAAAAACACAAATTTACCTGAGAAATATCTGCCAATGGACTCAAACTAAAAGAGAAAGCAAGTTTTCACCCCCCCAATGACAGATATATGTTCTTGTTTTAATCAAACTCTCTTCATTTTGATCAGTTTCTCAGAAAACAAGACTTAATATCTTAATTTAACGTCTCTATATAGTTAAATATATCTTGATTTTAGGATGTTTAGATATTTGTACTATATATATATATATATATATAGTACCATATATTAGATATATGGAAAACAAGACAACAACACCGAGGAAGAGATTCATGTTTTGCAGTGCATGCAATATTTTATGCTTTAATTTGCGCAAAGGAAGAATTAAGCGTCAGAAACCCTGCGCGATCAGAAGCGCGTAATAATTACGTGCGTCGGTTTGATGACGCACAGACGCAACAAGGCGTGACCACGCACGGCTCTTTATACAATAAAGCCAAACTAGTGCAAAATAAGTGCACCAAGCATCAGCTATTAGTGTTTTAATCGTCAGAATTAAGCATGTAGCTTAGCTAATGATCAACTATATTACAAACAAACACAACGATGACCTATTTAACTGGTGCAGAGGAGTTCTGGATTGTGTAGTTTATCGATTTTAGAAGATTGAGATCATCTCTCATTATTAAAGACGCGTGTTATTGTTCTTTGGGGAGCATGTTTTGGAGTATTTATACTCACTCTGGAGGAAAGAGTCTGAGCTCGTCGATGGTTCCGATGAAGCCGAACAGGATTCGCATCTGCTCCGCGGTGCTGCTCGGCGAAACGTTCGTCACCTGGATCACACTGGTGCTGGACGTCATTGTGGCTCCGTTTTATGGCGAACGTCGACCGAAAGGCATTTAAATACGATTTAAATCTCTCGATTTCTCCTCAGAGAAGGCCTGCTGTCTCACGCTAATGGCGCTCGTGCTGCGTGAAGCGCGCGCTCTAAAGAACATGGCGGCGCGCCGGGCCGATTTCAAAATAAAAGCTCTAGACGAACACACGTCAGAGCGACAGTTTTCAAAATACAAGTCCTTATACTCAAGTAGACGTGTTCTAGAAACGTGCTGTTTCAAAGTAAAAGTCTCCAAACGTCGAGATGAATTATCTATGCGCTTGAATGTCATGAAATGTGTTTGATTACAAAAAATAGATTTGATAATCAAATTTAATTAATTATAAAAAATAAATATCGTAATGATTTTACACAAACCTAATTTTCTTTATCTAACGTATATTTTACGATTATAGCGGGAAATGTGTTTTCTCGAGATTCGTTTTAAAATAAAACTCTACGATTATTCACATTTACTTCTGTTAATATTAATAACATATTCTGTTGTAAACTGTGGTAAAATAATAATTTACACGTCTGTTTCTTTATATGATTTTATCACCAGATAATGAATAGAAAAATATAAGCGACAATATGTAACGGATGTAGCTATGCCAGTAAGGGCTGTGTGTAAACCTCACTCTCTGACCTAAAGAGGCGCTCTAGCGACTGACGCTAGAGGCTGTAGCCTATTGGCGTTCCTTGTTAGAGCGCCCGCCTCCCGCGCCGGACTCCCGGGTTCGAGACCTGCTCCGACGAGTTGTGGCAGTGTGGACCCGGGGGAGTTACAAATATACAACAAAGCAAACTATCAGTGTTTTTTGTAATATTTGTATTAATTAACATATATTAAATACATTTTTATATGTTTTTTTCTTTTAATTTTAGTTAAAGTTTTAGTAATATTTTGGTTTTGTCATTTTCTATTTGTTGTATTATTTATATATAAAGTTTTAGTTTGAACTATTTTAGTACATCAAGATAAAATAAATGAAAATTACAGATGTTGCCGAAAAGGAGTTTAAAAATAAGTTAAACATTTTAATTTTATTTTATTTCAGTTAACATTTGTTTATTTTAAGTTACGTTTTTATTTATATTTTTGGTTGTAGTTTACTATGTTGTTACTATTATTATTATGTTATACACGTTTATTTAATATCAAGTAATGAATGTGTTTACATTTTTATGGTTCTAGTTATTTTGTAGTTTTGTCATTTTTTATTATTTACATGTAACGATTATTTTGAAATATTTTAATACATCAATATAAAATAAATTAAAATGACAAACGTCGCCGTTGCCACTAGCTGAAATAAAATTAGTTTAAAATTACGTAGAAATTTTCATTTTATTTCAGTTAAAATGTATTTAATTTTAAATTACGATTTTTAAAAATACTTTGTTTTTAGTTTACTATATTGTTACTATTATTATGCTACATACTTTTATTTTATATAAAGAAATCAATATGTTTTACATTTTTATGGTTCTAGTTTTAGTAGCTATGCTCTATATTATAATTTAATATACACACGATCATTAACAAGCATGCATAAAATAATAAATAAAGTACGGTACACCCGAGACACACTCATTTTGGGTTTGTCATCAATATATTAATATATATATATATACGAAAAATCAATGTAACTGTTGTTGTGTGCAATACAAATTTCACAGTGAAAATGCCGTAACAAAATAAATAAGACATAGAATAAAAACTAGCAATAGTTTTGAGAATTATAAATCACTGAAAACCTAAAAAATTATAATTGCTTTAAAGCTTTTATTATGAATTGTTTTGTACAAAGTAGCGCGTGTGCATCCGGTGTGGCAGTGACGTGGGCGGAAGTCGTCACTCCGTGTCAGCAGATAGGAAATGGAGAGTGAAGGGGCCTCTTCGATACATTAGCTGCGGTGATTGTGATCGATTACTCTGTTGATGGTGGACGGAACCCATGGAGCCCCATGAGGAGAAGCCCATCATCTACACGATGGAGAACAAGCCTATAGTGACCTGTGAGTGACGTGTGTGTGTGTGTGTGTGTGTGTGTGTGTGTGTGTGTGTGTGTGTGTGTGTGTGTGTGTGTGTGTGTGTGTGTGTGTGTGTGTGTGTGTGTGTGTGTTCCGATGTCACTGATTCATTCTGTCATTATAAATGACTGCAGCAGCGATGCTTCACACTGACATCTGATTCATAATGCGAGATATTCCTCACAACCTCATATTCCTCATGAAGTATCAGGGGATTAATTAATCCAATACAACTAATTAATACAGTGATAGCGACTCTGTGTCCTGTAGCTTTGCTCTTAGCGAGAGATTGCTTGTTGTGTTGAGCAAATCCCTAAATAAATCGTTCATTTGAATCGGTTCCTTTCCATGAATCGGTTTGTTTAATTGCTAGAATAATTCTTGGATAACTTTTGTAAATGTCAGTGAATTAAAAAATCATAGTGAGTCTATATTTATTAGTATTTTTAGCGGGATGTTGATTTTGTTGAGCAAAACCCTAAATGACTCGTTCATCGGAATCGGTTCTTTTCCGCGAATGAATCCCGAATCAGTCTAAATCGTTTTGAAAGTTCTTAACCTGTAATCACAACCAAAGTCACACGAACAAAACACATTGTGGTGCACTTGTGGGTTTTTACCACATACTGTTAGATGTACCTTGGTGAGTCATGTCAAAACTGTGAGATATGAATATGGATATGAATCACCTAATGCTGTCAAATACAGTCGCTGTACTGCAGTCTTTTGATAGTTCTTCAGTACATCCACTCTTTAGTGAGATCTTTACAATATGAGTATAATTACACATAATCATATTGAAAACAGCTGGTTTAAATAGTAACAATATTTCAAAATTTTACAGTTTTGCTGTATTTTGGATCAAATAAATGCAGAAGAGACTTCTTTAAAACATTACAAATCTTGCAGTTCAGAAACGTTTGACTGGGTGTGTGGGTGTGTGTGTGTGTGAGGTGTGTGTGTGTGTGTGTGTTAAAGTGCTAGCATCTACAGTAGTGTCATGGTATGGTGTGAGTGTGTGAGCTGCTGTGTGTGTGAATTGAGCACTATATATATATATATGTGTGTGTGTGTTTGTGGTTTCACCGTGACATTAAAGATTAAACTTCAGTCTGGTAATGTGTGTGTCTCTGTGCGTGTGTTGTGTGTGTGTGTGTCTCTGTGTCTCTGTGTCTCTGTGCGCGTGTGTCTGTGCGTGTGTGTCTCTGTGTGTGTCTCTGTGCGTGTGTCTCTGTGCGTCTTTTGTGTGTGTGTGTGTGTGTGTGTCTCTCTCTCTCTCTGTGTGTCTCTCTCTCTCTGTGTGTGTGTGTTGTGTCTCTCTCTCTCTGTGTGTCTCTCTCGCTCTGTGTGTGTGTTTGTGTCTCTCTCTCTCTGTGTGTGTGTGTGTGTCTCTCTCTCTCTCTCTCTCTCTCTCTCTCTCTCTCTCTCTCTCTCTCTCTCTCTCTCTCTCTCTCTCTCTCTCTCTCTCTCTCTCTCTCTCTCTCTCTCTCTGCCTCTCCTCTCTCTCTCTCCTCTCTCTCTCTCGTGCAGGTGCGGGCGATCAGAACCTGTTCACTGCTCTGTACGGATCACTGACCCAGCAGCTGCCCAGAGAGCCCATGGAGTGGAGGAGGTGAGAGCTCTTATTATACAGTACAGTCTATGGATTCAACAATATCGTGATATCAAAACTGTCTGGATATCATCACGTCACATCTCAACATGAAACGATAGGTCTTCCCGCCAAAAAGTGTTGTTTTTAAAATATATCATGCTTCTCATTCTGATATAAAAGGTCTGTAAAGTTGTGTTTTGAGTCATTATCAGGGCTTAAGAAGAAGAGAAGCGCCACAAAAAGCTGCGAGGCGCGATGGTCTAAGATGTCCATCTAACGCATATTTACATAGAAAATTAATTAAAAAATCAGCAGAGCTTTGTAAACAGCTGTAATCAGGTCATCTCCATAAGAACGATATGATTGCCAGATTATATTTACCGGGATTTTTGAAAAGGTGCTGTTCACACATGATCTCTTAATGGTAACTTGCCGGTAATATACCAGTAAAGACTATATGTGTGAAAGGGTTAAACTGTATATGCCGTGAAGCCCGTTTCCACCGCTGAATAAAACATTTCATTCTGACTCTTTATCTCACAATTGCCACAGAAGGCAACACCTCAAATCTTGCTAAGCATTTGTAACTAGCTCATCCTGGTCTTTTCAGAGAATTAAGAGAATAACAGGGGAGTGCATCATTAATAAATTCAGATTGAATTTTACAACTGATCAACACAGATGTGATAAAGCTCAATCGTGCTAGAACTATTGGTCACGTAATATATGCACTTGCATGTCACACAATCAAATATTAATTGCGCTAGAGTTTTGCGACATTAATTTTAGTATCAATAATGTTTCTGCTAATATGAAACAGCCGAGAGAGTGAGATTTATATTTAATGCTTTTCTGTGTATGAAATCTGAAAACAATCTTAGAAAGAGAGAAATAATAACGTAATTTTGAATATTACTTTGACTGTTAGAATAACACTTTACTATAAAGCAACATTTGTTGGATTAATTGCGTTACTATAGTTCTTCAAACTCAGTCAAAATGTAACACATGTTTCCTGTAGCTTTTTTGTTACAGTTTGACACAAAGCTATTAATCTGTTTTTATTGTTTTTATTTTAATAAAATTGTTTTCGCTTATCTTTTGAGGCTGGTTATTTGTCACCTATGGTATGGATTTAGTATCGATACCAAGGTATTAAATCCTGGTATCGTACCGAAGCCAAAATTATGGTATCGCTACAGTCATTGCATGTGCTCTGTCACATGATCTCAGGGAAATCCAATCATTAAGCACTTCCTGTTTAGAATAAGCATTTGTCCAGCTCAGTGTTTGTGTGTTTGATAAGAGCTGCTTTCATGTTCAGAGCAGAAGAAGGGCGTTAGGAATAAGTAAACGAAGGTCCGGCAGGGATGAATTGATCTTCATCTCGTGGCATTAATCGTATGTTTCTCGTCTCAGGTCTTACGGACGAGCGCCGAAGATGATCTATCTGGAGGCTAATTTTGTCCAGTTTAAGGAGGAACTGCTTCCTAAAGAGGGGAATAAAGCGCTGCTGACGTTCCCCTTCCTTCACATCTACTGGACCGACTGCTGCGTGAGTCTCGCTTTAGACATCATCCCAAATGTGCACTGAAAAAAATGATTTGTGGTTGCAATCAATTTATTTTAGCTACATTTAAAAAAAATAATTAAGTTGACTAACTTTCAACATATTTTTTTGTATTAAACTTAGCTAAAATAAATAGTTTGCGACCGCTTTCCTTAAAATTAGTTTTCAGTGTAATTCTGTTTATATATAGTTTATTTATAGTTATTTTCAAATCTTCAATGTGCTGTCATTATAAAATAACTTAATTATTGTTTATTTAATTCTTTTTCAATACTAATTAAAATTCAAAATATTTAGCTTCTAATCTCCACACAGGAGAGACTTGGTGTTGTTTCCAAACAAAAGGAAAAATTTCGGTATCGTCCAAAACGAGTTGAAAAATATTGGTATTGTCCAAAATGAGTTGAAAATATCGGTATCGAATCGGCCAAAATTAGTTGAAAAGTATCGGTATCATCCAAAATGAGTTGAAAAATATCGGTATCGGCCAAAATTAGTTGAAAAATATCGGTATCGGCCAAAATTAGTAAAAAAAATTACGGTATCGGTATCATCCAAAATTAGTTGAAAAGTATCGGTATCATCCAAAATGAGTTGAAAAATATCGGTATCGGCCAAAATTAGTTGAAAAATATCGGTATCGGCCAAAATTAGTTGAAAAATATCGGTGTGATGGAGAGACCTTATTTGCCTTCCATCACTGCTTTACTGTGTTCGAGTTGGGCCTACTTGAATGAATTTCTGATCCAGCCGAGTGGGCGTGGCAGTAAGTGTACTCTAGAGAGTGCTAATTTTAGCGGGTGTATTGTAAATGTTTGTGTAAGTGTTTTGATTTACTCGTTTTGATTTGCATTATTATTTGTATTTATTTATTTAGACTCTTGTTTCTAAATCTCATGTATACATTATAGTAAGTCAAGAGTTTATTTTATATTATAGAAATGGTATGTTCCAATTTGGGAGAGCGGGAAACTGTGTATTTAAGATGGCCGTCACTACTATTAGGAGGAGGGACGGATAAAGAGCTTGTGAATGAGATTGTGCTGTGAAGCATGTAAAACTCTAGCCTCAGTGAATTGGAGGGGAGTTAGTACTGTTCTTAGTACTTAGCAGTTTATACTGTTTTTAAATCAATCTGTGTTTTAAGCTCTCAAACCTATTTATTTGCACATCTTCACTAAATAAACATCTTTTTGGACGCCAACTTCGCTCCAGTGTTTGTGCACCTCCTTGTGACTGCCCGGGTCGTTATCACAATCGGTATCTGCCAAAATTAGTAAAAAAAATTACGGTATCGGTATCATCCAAAATGAGTTGAAAAATATCGGTATCGGCCAAAATTAGTTGAAAATATCGGTATCGAATCGGCCAAAATTAGTTGAAAAGTATCGGTATCGGCCAAAATTAGTTGAAAAGTATCGGTATCATCCAAAATGAGTTGAAAAATATCGGTATCGGCCAAAATGAGTTGAAAAATATCGGTATCGGCCAAAATGAGTTGAAAAATATCGGTATCAGCCAAAATTTGTAAAAAAATATCGGTATCGTCCAAAATTAGTTGAAAAATATCGGTATCGTCCAAAATGAGTTGAAAATATCGGTATCGTATCAGTCAAAATAAGTTGAAAATATCGGTATCGTATCGGCAAAAATCAAATAGCGTGCATCTCTATTACTGTGTGCTCTGCCGTCTAGTGTGCGAGCTTTATCAGGTTAGTTTGTACAGAACAGTCACATTAAAAAATTCCACTGTTGTATAAGACATATTTTATTATTAAAATTCAGAAATAATTTAAATACCGATAAATGCAAGGATTACAAACGTTATAAAGCTCTGTAAACGTGTTTAATTCCTCTCACTGTACAGCAAATCCTTAACATTTACTGTATTCAGTACGGGACAGCAATGAAATATAGAGTATAAATTGCAAAAAGTGTAAAACATTTATCATAAGCAACATTTATCATAAATGCAAAGCCCAAGATTATTTGTTTAAAGTGAAACTGGGGGCATGTGAGAAATGCGCTACACAAATATCTCTATTATTCAACACAAATACTAATGTTTTATGTTGCTGAGTTTTTAAAATGTAAAAAATATTTCATTTTGTTTTTTTACACTTTATTAAACTGTTATAACATTTCGATTTAAAAAATGAGTATAAATAAAAATATAAAATCATGAAAAGTATAAAATAAAAAAGTAATAAAACCAAAACCTTTTAAAATAAAAATGAATACAATTACAAAAATAAATATTTGTATTATATAATTTGATAATATTTTATCAAAGAACTAATATTAAAGTATCTTGACATTAACTGTTTTATAAGTTGCTTTGGGATATATGTTTCTAAATAATGATTTAATAATTATAAAACAGTTATGTTGGCATTATTTATAACTGTAGTTTTACAAAAATAGAGTTTAAAGAATGTTTCAGTGGTAAAATGTTGGTAATATCCAAATGTTTTAATCTATTTTTGTGTACAAATGCCTAAGCTTGTTTGCTCAAACATCTCATTCCTGATTATTTGTCAGGCTATAAATGGAATATGATAAGTTGAGTGCATTGCATTGTGGGATACAGGTTCTGTGCAGTGTCATCTGTTGCACGTTTGGCAAATATAGTACATTATCATGTATCATGTGTGTTCAATACATACAGAAGATTCACATTCTACACTCTGCTGTCTTAAAAACAATAGATAGCATGGCATTCTGAGATCTGTGTGTGTGTGTGTGTGTGTGTGTCTCTGTGTGTGTGTGTGTGTCTGTGTGTGTGTGTGTGTGTGTGTGTCTGTGTGTGTGTGTGCTGTGTGTGTGTGTGCGTGTGTGTGTGTGTGTGTGTGTGTGCAGGACACGGAGGTGTACAAGGCGTCGGTGAAGGAGGACATGCAGCGCTGGCAGGCCGCTCTGCGTCTGCACGGATCGGTGGATTGGCTCATCGTGGTCGTGGAGAGCGACAACAAGAAGAAGAACAAGACCAACATCCTTCCGCGCACCTCCATCGTCGACAAGATCCGCAACGACTTCTGCAACAAGCAGAGCGACAGGTGAGCGGCTGAAATAGCTCCTGATCCCAGCATGCTCTGCTCTCTGACGCAGCAGCTGTCTTATGATTACTGTACACACTCAGCATCTGATGAACACACACACACAGACACAGACACACACACAGACACAGACACAGACACACACACAGACACACACACACACACACACAGACACACACACAGACACACACACACACACACACACACACACAGACAGACACACACACACAGACAGACAGACAGACACACAGACACACACACACACACACACACACACACACAGACACACACACACACAGACAGACAGACAGACACACAGACACACACACACACACACACACACACACACAGACACGCACGCACGCAGCAGTGAGTCACAGCTGAGGATTTAACTTCTGCGACACATAATCACCAATTAATCAGTGGTTATTATCAGTGTTTTGAGATTATCCATAACTGAGCATGATCTGCTGAACTCACTGCTGCTGGGGTATTCTGGGTAATTTAGTCAATATTCAAAAGTCATAAGTATAATTGTTTACATTTTTATGTTTATTTATGTTTTATTTTTATACTTGGATTTTTAAAAATGTTATATAAATACAATTATAAAAAATTAAATGTGACCCTGGAGCACAAAACCAGTCATAAGAGTAAATTTTGTGCAATTGAGATTTATAGATCATCTGAATAAATCATTTTTCCATTGATGTATGGTTTGGACAATATTAGTAAATCTGGAATCTGAGGGAGCAAAAAAAAATCTAAATATTGAGAAAATCATCTTTAAAATTGTTCAAATGAAGTTCTCAGCAATGCATATTAATAATCAATAATTAAGTTTTGATATATTTACCAAATATCTTCATGGAACATGATCTTAATATCATAATGATTTTTGTCATAAAATAAAAATGTATAATTTTGACCCATACAATAAGTTGGTTATTGCTACAATGCTGCTTATGACTGCTTCTGTGCTCCAGGGACACAAATACAAAATAAAAGTAGAATAAGTACAGTATACTTTTTTTGAATAAAATATAATAAAAAAAGCAAATGATAATTACAAATTATATTTTATTATAATATAACAAATAATAGTTTAGCATTCAGATACATTACATCGCAAATATAGAAATATTATGGAATATTTAGATGTGTGCCGAATGAGAGAGTTAGGACACACGAGCACGAAGCTCATGCGCAAGCCTTTAAAGTAACTCCTTTATCACTCCATGTGAGAGACGCGTGTTCAGAATCAGCACATGGTCACTGTCTAGTGGGCTTTTTTTTCAAGTGTGCAACTCGTGGCAATTCGCCCCCTTCTGGGTGGGGGGGGATTGCCTGTATGTGTTGTAAGGCCTCATGCACCGAACCGAGATGCCCGTACAGTGTGTACTAGGGGTTACACAGACACACACACACACACACACACACACACACACACACTAGGGGTTGCACAGACACACACACACACACACACTAGGGGTTGCACAGACTGACACATATAGCTACAAACAGTAGCGCATACAATACATCACACGCATATCACACACACATAGTTACAGACAGTAGCGCATACAATACATCACACGCATATCACACACACATAGTTACAGACAGTAGCGCGTACAATAGATCACACACACATAGCTACAGACAGTAGCGCGTACAATAGATCACACACACATAGCTACAGACAGTAGCTTGTACAATAGATCACACACACATAGCTACAGACAGTAGCGCGTACAATAGATCACACACACATAGCTACAGACAGTAGCGCGTACAATAGATCACACACACATAGCTACAGACAGTAGCGCGTACAATAGATCACACACACATAGCTACAGACAGTAGCGCGTACAATAGATCACACACACACATAGCTACAGACAGTAGCGCGTACAATAGATCACACACACATAGCTACAGACAGTAGCGCGTACAATAGATCACACACACATAGCTACAGACAGTAGCGTGTACAATAGATCACGCACACATAGCTACAGACAGTAGCGCGTACAATAGATCACACACACATAGCTACAGACAGTAGCGCGTACAATAGATCACACACACATAGCTACAGACAGTAGCGCGTACAATAGATCACACACATAGCTACAGACAGTAGCGCGTACAATAGATCACACACACATAGCTACAGACAGTAGCGCGTACAATAGATCACACACACATAGCTACAGACAGTAGCGCGTACAATAGATCACACACACATAGCTACAGACAGTAGCGCGTACAATAGATCACACACATAGCTACAGACAGTAGCGCGTACAATAGATCACACACACATAGCTACAGACAGTAGCGCGTACAATATATCACACACATAGCTACAGACAGTAGCGCGTACAATAGATCACACACACATAGCTACAGACAGTAGCGCGTACAATAGATCACACACACATAGCTAGAGACAGTAGCGCGTACAATAGATCACACACACACATAGCTACAGACAGTAGCGCGTACAATAGATCACACACACACATAGCTACAGACAGTAGCGCGTACAATAGATCACACACACATAGCTACAGACAGTAGCGCGTACAATAGATCACACACACACATAGCTACAGACAGTAGCGCGTACAATAGATCACACACACATAGCTACAGACAGTAGCGCGTACAATAGATCACACACACATAGCTACAGACAGTAGCGCGTACAATAGATCACACACACATAGCTACAGACAGTAGCGCGTACAATAGATCACACACACACATAGCTACAGACAGTAGCGCGTACAATAGATCACACACACATAGCTATAGACAGTAGCGTGTACAATAGATCACACACACATAGCTACAGACAGTAGCGCGTACAATAGATCACACACACAGCTACAGACAGTAGCGCGTACAATACATCACGCGCATATCACACACACATAGCTACAGACAGTAGTGCGTACAATACATCACACACAAATAGCTACAGACAGTAGCGCGTACAATAGATCACACACACATAGCTACAGACAGTAGCGCGTACAATAGATCACACACACATAGCTACAGACAGTAGCGCGTACAATACATCACGCGCATATCACACACACATAGCTACAGACAGTAGCGCGTACAATAGATCACACACACACATAGCTACAGACAGTAGCGCGTACAATAGATCACACACACATAGCTACAGACAGTAGCGCGTACAATAGATCACACACACACATAGCTACAGACAGTAGCGCGTACAATAGATCACACACACATAGCTACAGACAGTAGCACGTACAATAGATCACACACACACATAGCTACAGACAGTAGCGCGTACAATACATCACGCGCCGTTCACGCGCACAGAATCATTCACCGCGGAAATGTATTGTCAACACTGTTCTGTGATTTCTCGGTAAAATAGATTAGAAACTGAAAAGTTCAAGCATATATTTCTTAATAACTAAATCCCGCAGCTTCACTACTAGTAGAGAGACGCTGCAGGTAGAATTAATTCACACGCAACCGCTCTCACTAATGCATGCATAGTGTGTGTGTACATACAGTATATACACACATACATTTCTATATATATATAGAAAAATAACATAGCTATCAAAAATAAAATTAGATAATACAATTATTTTAGTAAATGTATCTAGCATTTTTTTAAGTTTAATAAAAAATCACATTGAGCTGAATGAACAAATGTAACGCATCCAAACGTAACAATTTGTTTGCGCATTTTAACTCCACAATCAATCAAGGCATATAAACTGTAATTAAATACGGTAATGTATTTAATACGATTTAAGCGTCTAATGCAGTATTTGGGGCGTTGTCTGTGTGTGTGTGCAGGTGTGTGTCTCTGTCGGACCCGCTGAAGGAGTCGTCGCGCTCGCAGGAGTCGTGGAGCTCGTTCCTCATTAAGCTGCGCACGCTGCTGCTCATGTCCTTCACCAGGAATCTGGGCCGCTTCGAGGACGAGATGAGGACGCTGCGAGAGAAACGCACCGAGCCCGGCTGGAGCTTCTGCGACTACTTCATGGTGCAGGTGTGCAATATTATCTGTCATATTAAACCTGCATCTAATCCGATTCCCTCAATTTTTTATTGTGGAAGTATTGGACACTATTGGTCCCATGTATCCAGTCTATAATTAACAGTAGTCTTGTTAGTGGCTGTGTCCCATCATGTTTTAAACACGCAGTTAGACAGCATGTGCTTAAAAAGGCTATTCTAGATCCTCCGTTCTTAACTAATTATCATGCTTTTTCAATGCTTCCTTTTCTTTCGAAGGTATTGGAGAAGGTTGTTTTTCTTTTTTAAAGATAATGACATATTAGATCGGATTCAGTCCGGGTTCAGAGCTCAGTACAGCACAGAATCTGCTCTTTTGAAAGTGTTAAAGGATCTATTACTGGCTGTCGACTCTGGAAAATGTGTTGTTTTGGACCTAAGTACAGCCTTCGACACTATTGATCACACTATTTTCCTGAAACGTCTCGAGCAGTATGTCAGCATCAGGAGAATAACTTTAAACTGTTTTGCGTCCTCTAACCTGTATTGGGTTAGAGTTGGTTCTCTCTCTTGGTGCGGTTCGTTTGGGCCGGTGAGATGCAGCAGTCGCACCAAACGGCACACTTTCTAACGAACCCTGGAGCGGTTCAACCGTTTGTGGTGAGAACGCGATCCGACCTCAAACAGACCCAACTGCAAAAAGAACTGGACGAAACCAGCCGCCGTAGTCAGCAGCGCTGTGCATTATGGGATGGGGAGGTGTTTGTAGTTTATTATGGCGGGTCGCGGACACACACCACACCCTTTCAAAGACCTTGGCTCCTATAACTAGCACCGTAGGTTCTCGTGCAAGAAATCTGGGAGTTATTTTTGACCCGACACTTAAATTTGACAAACAAATAAAGCATTTTATCAGCTTAGGATGATTGCCAAAATCAAGACTTAGACACTGTTATCCATGCCTTAATTTCATTCAGACTTGACTGCTATAATTCACTGGATTTAGGGGTCGTTTAATCTTGTTTGGTCCAAAATGCTGCGGCCAGACTCTTAACAAAACTAGGATAAGGGAAAATATCCCGTTTTGGCTGGTTTGCATTGGCTCTCCATTGAATATAGAATCCAGTTCAAGCTATTACTATTTGTTTATAAGTCGCTGACCGGCTTGGCACCAAACTATTTATCGTTAAGGTCATCAAACACTTTGTTGTCTGCTCTTAAGACACGTTTAAAACTTAAGGGGCATTCTCGGTGGCAGCACCTCAGTTGTGGAATAACTTGCCTCTTTACGTGCGATCGGCCGCTTTTCTTTAGGTTTTTAAATCTTTAATAAAGACATATCTCTTTAAAAAGGCTTATGGACTGTATGCAATTTTACTTCTCTGTGCAGCACTTTGGTCGGCTCTGTCGTTTTTAAATGTGAAATATAAATAAATTAAACTGAGATTACTATTTGATGTATTTGAGGTCTGAGATGTGTGAATGGTGAAGAGAGAGAGAGAGAGGTCAGCATTGTCGTCTAATCAGCCAATATTGTCTTAAATAGCCCGGAAGCACTTCATCTTTAATATCATGGGATTTTGACCAAATATATTAAATCTTGATGTGTGTGTGTGTCTGTGTGTGTGTCTGTGTGTGTGTGTGTCTGTGACTGTGCGTGTGTGTCTGTGTGCGTGTCTGTGTCTGTGTGCGTGTGCGTGTGTGTGTGTGCGTGTGTGTGTCTGTCTGTCTGTCTGTGTGTCTGTGTGTCTGTGTGTGTGTGTGTGTCTGTGTGTCTGTGTGTCTGTGTGTCTGTGTGTCTGTGTGTCTGTGTCTGTGTGTCTGTGTCTGTGTGTGTCTGTGTGCCTGTGTCTGTGTATCTGTGTGTCTGTGTATCTGTGTGTGTCTGTGTCTGTCTGTGTGTGTGTGTGTGTGTGTGTGTGTGTGTGTGTGTGTCTGTGTGTGTCTGTGTGCCTGTGTCTGTGTATCTGTGTGTCTGTGTATCTGTGTGTCTGTGTATCTGTGTGTCTGTGTGTGTGTCTGTGTGTCTGTGTGTCTGTGTCTGTGTGTATGTGTCTGTGTCTGTGTCTGTCTGTGTGTCTGTCTGTGTCTGTCTGTGTGTCTGTGTGTCTGTGTGTCTGTGTCTGTCTGTGTGTCTCTGTCTGTCTGTGTGTCTCTGTCTGTGTCTGTGTGTGTGTGTCTGTGTCTGTGTCTGTGTGTGTGTGTGTGTGTGTGTGTGTGTGTGTGTGTGTCTGTGTCTGTGTCTGTGTCTGTGTGTGTGTGTGTCTGTGTGTCTGTGTGTGTGTCTGTGTGTGTGTGTGTCTGTGTCTGTCTGTGTCTGTGTCTGTGTCTGTCTGTCTCTGTGTCTGTGTGTGTCTGTGTCTGTGTGTGTGTCTGTGTGTGTGTGTGTCTGTCTGTGTCTGTGTCTGTGTCTGTGTCTGTCTGTCTGTCTGTCTGTCTGTGTCTGTGTCTGTGTCTGTCTGTCTGTCTGTCTGTGTCTCTGCGTCTGTGTGTGTCTCTGTGTCTGTGTGTGTGTGTGTGTGTGTCTGTGTCTGTCTGTGTGTGTCTGTGTCTGTGTCTGTGTCTGTCTGTCTCTGTGTCTGTGTGTGTCTGTGTCTGTCTGTGTGTCTGTGTGTGTGGATCAGGAGGAGCTGGCGTTTGTGTTCGAGATGCTGCAGCAGTTTGAAGACGCTCTGGTGCAGTATGATGAACTAGACGCTCTTTTCACGCAGTACGTGCTCAACTTCGGCGCTGGAGGTAAACGTCATCTGTGCATTAATGTCTTGTGTTACACAGCTTCACTTATAGATATAAAACGGAAATATTTAATATGCATATATGAAAAACCTACTGTAATCTGAGAATATTCAGTGTGGGTTTTATGGTGTTGTGCTTCAGGAATCATTTGATTATGCTGAGATATGATATTGTTGGTCAGAATAATTTTTCCACTGCCCACACAGCCGCCTCTTATATTTTATACAATATTTATATTTATAAAAATATATATTATTAATTTATGTAAAATTATATTCATATAATAAATTATTCAAAATTAAATAAATGCTTAAAAAAACATATGATTTATATATAGTTCAATGCATTATTTCAAATATACCTAAAATTAAACAAATATAATGAAATGTTTAGATTCTTAATAGGAAGTCATTGGAATAACGTGTACCCTGAAATGCTCACAGTAGAGAAATGAATAAAGTACACGTGGATGATTTATCCAGATAATGTATCTGAGCAGGTTTGACTCTGTGGTGTGTGTTTTCCGGGTTCAGACGGCGCTAACTGGCTGGGCTCGTTCTGTCAGCCGGTGCAGAGCTGGAACGGGCTGCTGCTGCGGAGACCCATCGACATGGAGAAGCGTGATCTGATCCAGAGAGGAGAGGCCAGTCTGCTGGACCTGCGCAGCTACCTGTTCTCCCGCCAGTGTACGCTGCTCATCTTCCTGCAGAGACCCTGGGAGGTGACCGCCCGCGCCCTGGAGCTGCTACACAACTGTGTGCAGGAGCTGCGGCTGCTGGAGGTGTGTGTGCTTGACCGCGGGTTACACGGCGTGTTTCAGGCCTTTCTGGGGCGTGTTTCAGGCGTTTCTGGGACGTGTTTCAGGCCTTTCTGGGGTGTTTTTCAGGCGTTTCTGGGGTGTTTTTCAGGCGTTTCTGGGGCGTGTTTCAGGCCTTTCTGGGGCGTGTTTCAGGCATTTCTGGGGCGTGTTTCAGGCCTTTCTGGGACGTGTTTCAGGCGTTTCTGGGACGTGTTTCAGGCCTTTCTGGGACGTGTTTCAGGCGTTTCTGGGACGTGTTTCTGGGACGTGTTTCAGGCGTTTCTGGGGCGTGTTTCAGGCGTGTTTCAGGCATTTCTGGGGCGTGTTTCAGACGTCTCTGGGGTGTGTTTCAGACGTTTCTGGGACGTGTTTCAGGTGTATTTCTGGGGTGTTTTTCAGGCGTTTCTGGGGCGTGTTTCAGGCCTTTCTGGGGCGTGTTTCTGGGACGTGTTTCAGGCGTTTCTGGGACGTGTTTCAGGTGTATTTCTGGGGTGTTTTTCAGGCGTTTCTGGGGCGTGTTTCAGGCGTTTCTGGGGCGTGTTTCAGGCCTTTCTGGGGCGTGTTTCAGGCATTTCTGGGGCGTGCTTCTGGGGCGTGTTTCAGGCCTTTCTGGGACGTGTTTCAGGCGTTTCTGGGGCGTGTTTCAGGCGTTTCTGGGGCGTGTTTCAGGCCTTTCTGGGCGTGTTTCAGGCATTTCTGGGGCGTGCTTCTGGGGCGTGTTTCAGGCCTTTCTGGGACGTGTTTCAGGCGTTTCTGGGGCGTGTTTCTGGGGCGTGTTTCAGGCGTTTCTGGGGCGTGTTTCTGGGGCGTGTTTCAGGCCTTTCTGGGGCGTGTTTCAGGCGTTTCTGGGGCGTGCTTCTGGGGCGTTTCAGGCCTTTCTGGGGCGTTTCAGGCCTTTCTGTGACGTGTTTCTGGGGCGTGTTTCAGGCGTTTCTGTGACGTGTTTCTGGGGCGTGTTTCAGGCCTTTCTGGGGCGTGTTTCAGGCGTTTCTGGGACGTGTTTCAGGCGTTTCTGGGGCGTGTTTCAAGTGTTTCTGGGACGTGTTTCTGGGACGTGTTTCAGGCGTTTCTGGGGCGTGTTTCAAGTGTTTCTGGGACGTGTTTCAGGCGTTTCTGGGACGTGTTTCAGGCGTTTCTGGGGCGCGTTTCAGGCGTTTCTGGGGCGCGTTTCAGGCGTTTCTGGGGCGCGTTTCAGGCCTTTCTGGGACGTGTTTCAGGCGTTTCTGGGGCGCGTTTCAGGCCTTTCTGGGACGTGTTTCAAGTGTTTCTGGGGCGCGTTTCAGGCCTTTCTGGGGCGCGTTTCAGGCGTTTCTGGGGCGCGTTTCAGGCCTTTCTGGGACGTGTTTCAAGTGTTTCTGGGGCGCGTTTCAGGCCTTTCTGGGACGTGTTTCAGGCGTTTCTGGGGCGCGTTTCAGGCATTTCTGGGACGTGTTTCAGGCATTTCTGGGACGTGTTTGAGGTGTTTTGGGGCGTTTCAGCCGTGTTTGGGGCATGTTTGAGGTGTTTTGGGGTGTGTTTCAGGCTGCTCTGAATCTGATGCGTGTGTGTGTGTGTGTGCTTCAGGTGTCTGTGGTGAGCGGCGCTCTGGACTGCTGGGTGTTTCTCAGTTGTCTGGAGGTCCTGCACCGGATCGAGGGCTGCTGCGACCGCAGCCAACTAGACGCCAACTCCTCTCACACCGTGGGCCTGTGGACCTACGCCACTGAGAAGGTACGATCATGGCAAACACACTCGAAGGCAGTGACAGCGGCCCGTTTGGGCTTATTTCTTCATTCATGTGTGATATTGTGTGCAGCTGAGGTCTCTGGGCGATCTGTGCGGTCTGGTGTCCGAGAACGGCCCAAACTCTGAGGACCTGAACAAAACCGTCGACCTGCTGGCCGGTCTGGGAGCAGAGAGACCCGAAACGGGTAATTATGATTAATTATAGCCTTATTGTATGAGGTATTAGATACTACTCAAATGAATCAACCGTTATATACATACACACACACACACATACTACTCATCGAGGCTGCATTTATGTGATCAAAAATACAGTAAAAATTATGAAATATTATTAGAATGTAAAACAGATGTGAATATGTGTTAAACTGTAATTTATTTCTGTATTTTCAGCATCATTACTCCAGTCTTCAGTGTCACATGATCTTCAGAAATCATAAAAATGTCATATTCATATTTTTGTGGACAACATATTCAAGGCTGCATTAAATTACCAAAATTACAGTAAAGACATTTCTAATGTTGCAAAATATTTATATTTCTAATAAATTCTGTTTTTGAAATTCTATTAATCTGTGAATCCTGAAAAATAAAATGCATTTCCACAAAAATATTGTGCAGCACGACATTGATAATAATCATAAAAAAATGTCTCATTATTATGATTTCTGAAGATCACGTGACACTGAAGACTGGAGTAATGATGCTGAAAATACAGAAATAAATTACAGTTTAACACATAATCACATCTGTTTTACATTATAATAATATTTCATAATTTTTACTGTATTTTTGATTATATAAAAGCAGCCTCGATGAGCAGAATGTGTGTTGTATGTATTTAACGGTTGATAAATAATTTAGATTCTAATGATATTTGATAATTTGTAGTGTATGTTTGATGATATAAACGCAGCTTTGAGTGTTCGTGAGCAGCTCAGATGTGTGTTAAAGCGTGTCCGTGTTTGTGTCTCAGCGAACAGTCCTCAGAGTCCGTATAAGAAGCTGAAGGAGGCGTTGTCGTCTGTGGAGGTCTTTGAGAAACACTATCTGGTGAGCGTTGGCTCTCTGAGGTCTGAGGGTTGATTTCAGCGCTGGGTTTATTTTAGCTCATGGTTTGTGTGTCTGAGCAGGAGCTGTCTCACGCCGCTATGGAGATGTTCGGGGCGATCGGGCGGCTGCGCTCGGCTCGGCTGGTGGGGAAGAGTCTGGCCGAGTTCTACATGTGAGCGCCAGAAAAGAATATTGAGAAAAACATCTTTAAAGTTGTTCAAATCAAGTTCTTAGCAATGCATATTAATAATCAATAATTACGTTTTTATATATTTACGGTAGGAATATCTTCATGTAACATAATCTTAATATCTAATGATTTTTGGCATAAAAGAAAAATGGTGTGTGTGTGTGTGTGTGTGTGTGTGTGTGTGTGTGTGTGTGTGTGTGTCTTTGTCTGTTGTGTGTGTTGTGTGTGTGTGTGTGTGTCTCTGTCTGTGTGTGTCTCTTGTGCTGTGTGTATCTCTGTCTGTGTGTGTGTGTGTTGTGTGTGTGTGTGTGTGTGTGTTGTGTGTGTGTGTGTGTGTGTGTGTGTGTAGTGGTGCTGTGTGTGGTGGTGTGTGTGTGTGTGTGTGTGTGTGTGTAAGTGTTCTGTGTGTGGGTGTGGTGTGTGCAGAGAAGGGTGACCCTCGGAGCGCTGAGGACTTTCTGCTGGATTCTCTGAAGTCGTTCGTGTCGGAGAGCTGGAGTTTGCCGCTCACACATACACGCAAACAGATCGCAGAGTGTCAGAAACAGCTGCAGAAGATGGACGAGTATCCTTCACAGACAGACACACACACATACACACACATACAGAAACACACAGAGACACACACAGACACACACACACAGACACACGCACAGACACACACACACACATATACACAGACACACACACACACACACACACACAGACACACGCATACACAGAGACACACACAGACACACGCATACACAGAGACACACACAGACACACGCATACAGACACACACACATAAGAGACACACACACACACACACACACACACACACACAGACAGAGATACACACAGAGACACACACACACACACACACACACAACACACACAGACAGAGATACACACAGAGGACACACACAGCACACACACACACACACACACACACACACACACATAAGAGACACACACACACACACAACCTCCAGCACACCAGAGGAAAACAACAAGACCTGAGATTATGAGTTTGAAATAAATATAGCAACATTTCTCTTTATTTTACTGTAGTTTTATATTTGTAATGCTTTATTATATTTTTTATCAGTTTGATTTTATATATATAATAAAAAATATATATATATATAGTATATAATATATATTTTTTTTTTAATATATAAAATCAAACTGATAAATATATACAATAAAACGAATACCAAAAAATATATATGTAATATACAATTGAACCAAAAAATTATTCAGACAGCAGATATCATATTTGATATTTGTTAACTAGCGGGTGCAGGACTCTATAGTTCATTAATGTAAGTGAGGAGAGCAAAATAAAGTAAACTGTGACATATTAGACCCAAAAATTATTCATACAGTAAAATATGTGATCAGAAATGATTCATACACTTTAACCCGATCATGTGTTTGTCTTTAATTACTAACGAGATCTTTAACACACAGACTGAACTAAACGAAGCGTTGCTTGGTGATTGGAGATAAATTGGTTTTATCTAATTGTGTCTTAAATTAAACATCTATTCAACCCAATTCATTACATATCTCTCTATCAAAGTTATTATCAAGATCAATTTGTTCTTCTCATATTTTATTACCATTTTCTAAACTATAGCCAATAAACTGTGATAATGTTGAATGTGTCTGAATAAAGTTTTGGTTTGACTGGATTACCTATAAATATATATTTAATATTTTTTAATATTTATAAAAAAAAAAATGATATAATAATTTATTTTTTATGAAGAATATATAAAAAATAATTTTATTATAATGTTTTATTGTTTTGTATAAATGTTTGCCCCCCCCCCGTGTGTGTGTGTGGTTTCTTTGACCGTGTCTCCAGATACCTGCAGACGAGCGCTCTGTTAGCCAGCGACACCAACCTGAGCGATGCCGAGAGGACACACTTCTGCCAGGAGATCCTGACCTTCGCCAGCCAGACCGCAGAGGGCAAAGGTCAACAGAACGGTCAGCTGTTGTGTTCAGTGTGTTCACTTCAGCAGCCACGGCTCATCCTGACAAACTCTATAAAAGCGTGTGTGTGTGTTCTGGGAATACTTTGGATAAAAGCGTCTGCTAGCATAATGCATAAATGTATAAACGCCCCCGGAAACGTGCTCTTTATTCCAGGTCTCATGTCTGTTCTCACAGTGGTCATTTACATAATGAGGAAAATAAAATAAAAGTCTTTTTTTTAAATAACTATATATATATATCATAATTATTAAAAAAAAATAGTTTTATTTTATTTTCATCATTATTTAAATATATGCACATATATATATATATATCAATATAATAATACATTTATAATCATATTTATTTATAATATATACATATTGTAATATAATAATATATAAATATTATAAATATAAAAAAATGATATTACAAATATAATAAAATATTTTAGCGGTAAATTTGTTATATTTAAATTAAAATTATAAAACATATATATATATAATTTTACTTTATAAATATTTTAGTTGTTATTTTTTTATATTTGAAGTAAAATTATTTGAGTCACACTGAAATGGTGCCAAATGAGTCAATTAACCGACAAGCTGACAAAAGAAAGACAATTATTACAATAAAAATAGTAATATAAAAAACATGCAATATTAAAATATGTAAAAAATTATAAATGGGTTTTTGTATTTATTTTCTTTTTCCCCAAAAAGGTTACTGCAGCTGCTAGGCTACAAAACTAAAATATTTTGTATTTAACAATGGTTTACTTAACGAATTGCTCTTTCTTTAAATGAATACATTTTCTCAGGGATAAAAATCTGCATCTGCTCTAAACTACAGAAAGCCCGTTTACATTACTATACAATTACAATTAACAACAAGAGCCCAAGCTTACTTTCAATTAGGCTGCTGTTTATTTTTAACTATAATAATCATCACTCAAAATTAAAAAGAATATGCAAGCATGTAAATTGTTTTTAAATGAACTTCTAAATTATACAATTTCTGTTTGTTGTTGAAAAATAATAATTTACGGAGTCAACATGTTTCATATAATATTTATTTTAATATTTACATTAAATAATTAAGACATCACTAACAGGTAAAATAAATATAATGAGGTATAGTCTAATATTTTGCGAAAAGCTCTTCTCCATACTTTATTTCTCTAGTAAATAACGAGCTGTGGACACTAATGACTTGCCTGAGGTCAATGAATGAATGCTACGTGACATTGTTTTTAATGAGGTCGAAACACTGAGTGATTAAGGTTAGGGGTAAGATGTTTATTTTGCATTGAAACTAGTGGTAAAGAGTGTGAGTGTGTGTGTGCGAGTGAGTGAGTGTGAGTGTGTGTGTGTGTGTGAGTGAGTGTGTGTGAGTGCAGTGAGTGGTGTGTGTGTGTGAGAGTGTGTGCAAAAGTGGGTGTGTGTCTGTGTGTGCAAGAGTGAGTGTGTGCAAGAGTGCAAGTGAGTGTGTGCGCGAGAGAGCAAGTGAGTGTGTTCGCGAGAGTGTTAGTGAGTGTGTGTGTGTGCGAGTGTAAGTGAGAGAGTGTGTGTGTGTGTGTTCGCGAGAGTGTTAGTGAGAGAGTGTCTGTGGTGTGTGTGTGTGTGTGCGCGGAGTGCGTGGTGTGCGAGAGTGAGTGTGTGTGCAAGAGTGCGAGTGACTGTGTGAGAGTGTGATTGAGTGAGTTCGTGAGAGTGTTAGTGAGTGTGTGTGTGTGTGTGTGTGTGTTCGCGAGAGTGTTAGTGAGAGAGTGTCTGTGCGTGTGTGTGTGCGCGCGTGAGTGTGCGAGAGTGAGTGTGAGTGAGTGAGTGTGAGGTGTTGTGAGTGTGTGGATGTGTGTGTGTGTGTGTGTGTGTGCGAGAGTGTTAGTGAGAGTGTCTGTGCGTTGTGTGTGCGGTGGTGTGCGAGAGTGAGTGTGTGTGGGTGTGATTGAGTGAGTTCGTGAGAGTGTTAGTGAGTGTGTGTGTGTGTGTGTGTCGGTGTAGTGAGAATGTGTGGTGTGTTTGCGGCGTGAGTGTGGGAGTGAGTGTGATGTGGAGTGAGTTCAAGTGAGAGGTTGTGTGTTG
>CM049835.1:27242580-27265080 GCA_027422435.1 Schizopygopsis pylzovi | reverse complement strand
ATTAGAGTGGAATAGAGTGTTCATTTGCTCTTACTGAGTCAGTAACTGATCTCGTCCGTTGATCACACGCTGGAATAGAGTTCTGCATTGGACGTTCTGTGTCACATCCCATCATCCCCGGCGTGGATGGAGAGCGAGCGCCTCACTAACGGACAGATCAGCCGTCGCACCCGCAGCCGAACGCGCTGCAGCAGCGGCATGACCGGCATCGACCAGAAGGTTTGGATAGAGAGCTAAACCGCTCTTACAGATTCAGTAACTAATGAGTTAGTGCTGTCAAACCAGTGTAATCAGCATGTGTTTACATTTTGATTATATATATATAATGAATAGTGTTGTTGATCGCATGGGTGAATATATTGTACAATATGCCAAAATACATTGTATGAGGTCAAAATTATGATTTTTATTTTATGCCAAAAATCATTGGAATAGATCATGTTCCATGAAGATATTTTGTACCGTAAATATAGCAAACCTTAATTATTGATTAGTAATATGCATTGCTAAGAACTTCATTTGAACAACTTTAAAGATGATTTTCTCAATATGTAGATGTTTTTGCACCCTCAGATTCCAGATCAATGGAAATATTATTTATTCAGCTTATTCAGATGATGCATACATCTCAATTTCACAAAATTTACCCTTATGACTGGTTTTGTGCTCCAGGGTCACATATATGAGTGTACTGTGTATATTTATAATTACATGCACATGCATGTATATATTTAACAAAAAAATGTTTATATAAAAAGTATTTATATATAATATAAATTATATGAATTAAATATGTTCTAAATACATTCTGTGTGTTTGTATTTATATATACATGATAAATATACACAGTACACTCATATATATATATAATGTAAACAAAAACTGTATTATATGTATTTTGAAAAATATTTACTTGTCTTTACATATTTATATATAAATATTTTAATATATAAACAACACTTTTGTTTAATATATACATGCGTGTGTGTCTGTCTGTCTGTGTGTTGTGTGTGTGTGTGTGTGTCTGTCTGTCTGTGTGTCTGTTGTGTGTGTGTGTGTGTGTTTGTGTCTGTGTGTGTGTGTGTCTGTCTGTGTGTGTGTGTGTGTGTGTGTATGTGTGTGTGTGTGTGTGTCTCTCTGTGTGTCTGTCTGTCTTGCGTGTGTGTGTGTGTGCGTGTATGTGTGTGTGTCTGTGTGTGTGTGCGTGTGTGTTTCAGGTGTCTGTGGACTGTCCCTGGTCCATTTACTCCACATTGGTCTCTCTGACCTTCCACGTTCCCTTTAAAGTCAAACACTCGCTGCTGTCTGCGGGACAGAGGTACTGACCCCTCGTGACCTCTCACACTCTTACAGTGATGCTGTAGTAACAGATGGAATGATGTGTTTCCTGTGTGGTTTTATCCCAACAGGAAGTTCATCCAGGTTTGTCTTCAGAATGTATCGGACACTAACTTTCGTCTGACCAATCAGACGCTGACTGAGAATCAACACACACCGTCACTGGAGCTGCTCTCTCTCAACACTAAAACACAAAGCGTGAGTCTCACTCTCTCACATTCACGCACACCCGCACACACCCGCACACACACACACACAACAAACCTTGTGGTGTGGTGGTGGACAGTGTCAGATACCTGTGTGTGTGTGTGCAGCTGGTGTTCAGGCAGCAGTGTGTGTTCAGCGTGTGGGAGCTGCGGTGGAACGGTATGTCGCCCGTCTCTCTGCACTGTGTGTTCTCGGCTGCTTTCGCTCCTGCAGACGCTCCGGACGCGGCGCTCAAACCCTACAGTTACGACTTCACTTTGGAGCGTGTTTTGGTGAGTGCTGACCGTTCCGATCTGAGGTGTGTGTGTGTGTGTGATAGTGTATGTGTGTGATAGTTTGTGTGTGTGTGTGTGTGTGTGTGTGTGTGTGTGTGTGTGAGAGTGTGTGTGTGTGTGTGTGTGTGTGTGAGAGTGTGCACGTGAAAGTGTGTACGTTTGTGCGAGAGTGCTTGTGAGCGAGAGTGTGAGTGTGCGTGTGTGCATTTGTGTTCTATTGCGAGTGTGTGTGAGTGAGTACGTTTGTGTGCGAGTGTGTGCGTGTAAGTGTGAGTGTGTGCGAGTGAGTGCGAGTGCGTGTGCGTGTGTGCGTTCGTGCGAGTGTGCGTTCGTGCGAGTGTGCGTTCGTGCGAGTGAGTGAGAGTGAGTGTGCAAGTGAGAGTGAGTGTGCAAGTGAGAGTGCGTTCGTGTGAGTTCGTGCGAGCGAGTGAGTGTGAGAGTGCGAGTGAGTGTGAGAGTGCGAGCGAGTGAGTGTGAGAGTGCGAGCGAGTGAGAGTGAGTGAGAGTGCGAGCGAGTGAGTGTGAGAGTGCGTGAGAGTGAGAGTGAGTGAGTGTGAGAGTGCGTGAGTGTGAGAGTGAGTTAGAGTGCGAGTGAGTGTGAGTGCGAGCGAGTGAGTGTGAGTGGAGCGAGTGAGTGTGAGAGTGTGAGCGAGTGAGTGTGAGAGTGCGAGTGAGTGAGTGCGAGCGAGTGAGTGTGAGAGTGCGAGCGAGTGAGTGTGAGAGTGAGTGAGAGTGAGTGAGAGTGTGAGTGAGTGAGAGTGCGAGTGAGTGAGCGAGTGAGAGTGCGAGCGAGTGAGTGTGAGAGTGCGAGCGAATGAGTGTGAGAGTGCGAGCGAGTGAGTGTGAGAGTGCGTGAGTGTGAGAGTGCGAGCGAGTGAGTGTGAGATAGATGCACGAGTGAGTGTTAGAGTGCGAGCGAGATGAGTGTGAGAGTGCAGCGAGTGAGTGTGAGTGTGCGTGAGTTGTGAGAGTGCGAGCGAGTGAGTGTGAGAGTGCGAGCGAGTGCGTCTGTGGTGTGCGTGAGTGTGAGGTGCGAGCGAGTGAGGTGAGAGTGCAGCGCAGTGAGTGTGACGAGTGCGAGCGAGTGAGTGGAGAGTGAGTGTGACGACGTGCGTGAGTGATGAAGTGAGTGAGTCGTATCGTGTGAGAGTGAGTGAGGGCGAGTGAGGTGTGAGAGGCGAGCGTTAAAGTGAGTGTGAACGTAGCAATAGTGTGAGAGTGAGCGATGAGTGTGAGTATGCGTGAGTGTGAGAGTGCGTGAGTGTGAGAGTGAGTGAGTGTGAGAGTGCGAGCGAGTGAGTGTGAGAGTGCGAGCGAGTGAGTGTGAGAGTGAGTGAGTGTGAGAGTGCGAGCGAGTGAGTGTGAGAGTGCGTGAGTGTGAGAGTGAGTGAGTGTGAGAGTGAGTGCGAGTGAGAGTGTGAGAGTGCGAGCGAGTGAGTGTGAGAGTGTGAGTGTGAGAGTGCGAGCGAGTGAGTGTGAGAGTGCGAGCGAGTGAGTTGTGAGAGTGCTTGAGTGTGAGAGTGAGTGAGTGTGAGAGTGCGAGCGAGTGAGTGTGAGTGTGAGAGTGCGTGTGTGCGTTCGTGTGAGAGAGTGTTTAAAATATTAGACTTTATACTCATTATAGTTTTACTTTACCTGTTAGTGATGTCTTAATTATTGAATGTATGTTTATGTAAATGATTATATAAATGATTATATTCAACAACAAATAGAAATTGTATAATTTAGAATTAATTTAAAAACTGCATTGTGCAATTTACATATTTGCATACAATATTTTTTGTCTGTGTCTCTCTCTCTCTCTCTGTGTGTGTGTGTGTGTGCGTGTGTGCGTGTGTGTGTGTGTGTGTGTGTGTCTGTCTGTCTGTCTGTCTCTCTCTCTCTCTCTCTCTGTGTGTGTGTGTGTGTGTGTCTCTCTCTCTCTCTCTCTCTCTCTCTCTCTCTCTCTCTCTCTCTCTGTCTCTCTCTCTCTCTCTCTCTCTCTTCTCTCTCTGCTCTCTCTCTCTCTCTCTCTCTCTCTCAGACTCTGTTGAGCGTGCGAGCACAGATCCGGCCGGTAGAGGGAGAGCAGCTCTGTCGCTCCGGCTCTCTCTGCAGGCTGGAGGTGTCTCTGACGCGTCTCTCTGAAGCCAGCGACTCGGACGAGGAGTACAGCGACAGCGACGGCCTGCACACCACCAGACTCCTGTATGAAGGTACGAGTCTATCGGCTTTATTTACACAGCGCTTTCAACAATACAGAGTGTGTCAGAGCACCTTTACATAATGGTGTGTCAATAAAGCAAACACTCAGTTTTCAGTTAAAGGCATTTCAATGCATTCAGTTCAGTTTAAATAGTATCTGTGCAATGAAGTCGACGGACACCGAAGTAATGCAGCCTAACAATCCTTTATGGATATGAATAATAAAAGTGTGTTAAGTGTACGCCAGGTTAAAGAGATGGGTCTTTAATCTAGATTTAACCTGACAGTGTGTCTGCCTCCCGAACAGTGTTAGGTAGATAGTTTGGGCGCTAATTAGAAAAAGGATCTGCCGCCTGCAGTTGATTTTAATATTCCAGGTATTATCAAACGTCCAGAGTTATGAGATCGCAGCGGACGTGGAGGACTATAATGAGATAAGTACTGAGGAGCTCTTAACGAAGAAAACTGAATTGACTCGTAGCTGAACTTTAAAGACGACTCAAGCCTCTTTATATTTGTGATATACTGTCTCAGTCTAAATTACTGTTTCAGGAAGACAAACTCATAATAATAACAGTAACAGCCATATATCGTAAAACAGCTGCGCTGTAAAATACATGAATATTAGGTATATTATTACTGCTTTACACTACAGTAGAGTAATCACACTACTTCAATTCTTATATATTTTGAATTTGGACTGCATTTAAACCTCCAAAACCCCAAAACATGCGTGTGCAAATATATACATCGGGTTTATGAAATGTTTGAGATACTTTTAGCCTGACGATGTTTCGTGGATACGAGCCGTGAGGTTTACTGTAGAAATGAACATTTAAAAACATTGCATTTTTACTATTCTTCATTTATTTTAGTAAATGCTACAAATTAGAGGTTTACTGTATAGCTTCGTATTTTAGGTTTAATTGTGCTGCGATAGGTTTACTAGGACTTGTGATTTAATTAAAAGCTAAATATTAAAATGCAGCAATTTCTTTAGAATAAAACATCACACTGTTTTATTAAGTGCTACAAAACAGAGGTTTATTGTATAAATGTATGTTAATAATAAAAATTATAAAAAATTAAGCCATATTGAGATTGAAGTCATAAAATGTTGAGAAAAAAACACATTAAATTTCAAGAAAAAAGTTGAGATAAAGTGTTGAGAATAAACTCATTAAATTATGAGAAAAATAGTTGTTAAATTACTATAAACAAGTCTTTAAATTACTATAAACATGTCGTTAAATTACAAGAAAAAAGTCGTTAAATTACAAGAAAAAAGTCGTTAAATTACAAGAAAAAAGTCATTAAATTACAAGAAAATACGTTGTTAAACTTTTTCTGAGAAATTTTATGACTTTTTTTTCTTGTAATTTAACAACTTTTTTTCCGACGGTGGTTTGTGTTAAAAGTTAAATCAAATACAATAAAATAATTTTATGATTAAAACAACAATTCCTTCTCAACATTGCATTTTTATATATTTTATCTTTATTTATTAGATTTTTAAGTGTTGCGTATCAGAATTTGACTGTGTAAATTAATATCTTTGGTCGTTTAGGTATCTGCTAATGCTTATTTAAATTATAATATGATTATATTGTATTATAATTAGAAAAATACATGTTAAAATGGTCACGCCAAATGACATATTTTTTTAATCCATGACTATTAAAATAATAATTTTGTTATTTTATAAAATGTAAACAATAAAACAAATACATTTTAATAATGCTGTTGTGCTGTAAAGGTATTTAATACTTTATTTATTTTGAATGATAATTTTTCCTTGGCTTTATTTGTATGAATAATTGTAATAATTATTATTAATAATTATTTGTGTGCAGTGATTGACAACAACAGTAACTGGGCGGTGTGCGGGAAGAGTTCAGGGGTCGTTTCCATGCCGACGGCTGCCATGGCGACACACAAGGTTCACATGGAGGTCATGCCGCTGTTCGCGGGTCACCTGCCGTTTCCCAGCATACGTGTGTTTCGATACCTGCCCCCCCACAGCAGCCCGGTCATCCCGCCGGACACAGGTCTGACCCATGATGCTTCAGTATCAAATTCATCTGTTCTGCGTTTATCAATGAATCCAGAGATGTCCTTAGATCATCTTTGATTTCGGCCCATCATGACATATATTCATTTCAAATTGATATATTGTTATATAACAATTATATAGATAGATATAGATTTCATTTTATATTTTTTAATGCTGAGCAACGATTAATTGCATCCAAAATAAATGTTTACATAATATATGTGTGTGCTTTGTATATTCATTATATGTATATAAATACACACACACATGCATGTATATATCTAAGAAAAATGTGATGTTTATATATTAAATATATAATATATTTTCTAAATATATACTGTATGTGTGTGTATTTATATAAAACAAATACAAAACAACTTTGTAAAAGTTGTTGTTTTACAAAACTTGTTGTTTTGTAATCTAACAGCTTTTTTCTTGTAATTTAACAACTTTTTCCTTGTAATTTAACAACTTTTTCCTTGTAATTTAACAACTTTTTCCTGTAATTTAACAACCTTTTCCTTGTAATTTAACAACTTTTTTTCTTCTAATTTAACAACTTTTTCCTTGTAATTTAACAACTTTTTCCTGTAATTTAACAACCTTTTCCTTGTAATTTAACAACTTTTTTTCTTGTAATTTAACAACTTTTTCCTTGTAATTTAACAACTTTTTTCTTGTAATTTAACAACTTTTTTTCTTGTAATCTAACAACTTTTTTTTCTTGTAATTTAACAAATTTTTTTCTTGTAATTTAACAACTTTTTTTCTTGTAATTTAACAACTTTTTTTTTGTAATTTAACAACTTTTTTTCTTGTAATCTAACAACTTTTTTTCTTGTAATTTAACAACTTTATTTTCTTGTAATTTAACAACTTTTCCCGTGTAATTTAACAACTTTTTTTCTTGTAATTTAACAACTTTTTTTCTTGTAATTTAACAACTTTTTTCTTGTAATTTAACAACTCTTTTTCTTGTAATCTAACAACTTTTTCCTTGTAATCTAACAACTTTTTTTCTTGTAATCTAACAACTATTGCCTTGTAATTTAACAACTTTTTTTCTTGTAATTTAACAACTTTTTTTCTTGTAATTTAACAACTTTTTCCTTGTAATTTAACAACTTTTTCCGTGTTTTTTCCTTGTAATTTTACAACTTTTTCCGTGTAATATAACAACTTTTTCCGTGTAATTTAACAACTTTTTCCTTGTAATTTAACAACTTTTTTTCTTGTAATCTAACCACTTTTTCCTTGTAATCTAACCACTTTTTTCTTGTAATTTAACAACTTTTTCCTTGTAATTTAACAACTTTTTCTTGTAATTTAACAACTTTTCCCTTGTAATTTAACAACTTTTTTTCTTGTAATTTAACAACTTTTTCCTTGTAATTTAACAACTTTTTTTCTTGTAATCTAACCACTTTTTCCTTGTAATCTAACCACTTTTTTCTTGTAATTTAACAACTTTTTCCTTGTAATTTAACAACTTTTTCTTGTAATTTAACAACTTTTCCCTTGTAATTTAACAACTTTTTTTCTTGTAATTTAACAACTTTTTTCTTGTAATTTAACAACTTTTTTTCTTGTAATTTAACAACTTTTTCCTTGTAATTTAACAACTTTTTTCTTGTAATTTAACAACTTTTTTCTTGTAATTTAACAACTTTTTCCTGTAATTTAACAACTTTTTTCCTTGTAATTTAACAACTTTTTTCTTGTAATTTAACAACTTTTTCCTTGTAATTAACAACTTTTTTTCTTGTAATTTAACAACTTTTTTCTTGTAATTTAACAACTTTTTCCTTGTAATTTAACAACTTTTTTTCTTGTAATTTAACAACTTTTTTCTTGTAATTTAACAACTTTTTCCTTGTAATTTAACAACTTTTTCCTGTAATTTAACAACCTTTTCCTTGTAATTTAACAACTTTTTTTTCTTCTAATTTAACAACTTTTTTCTTGTAATTTAACAACTTTTTCCTGTAATTTAACAACTTTTTTTCTTGTAATGTAACAACTTTTTTCTTGTAATTTAACAACTTTTTCCTTGTAATCTAACAACTTTTTTTCTTGTAATTTAACAACTTTTTTCTTGTAATTTAACAACTTTTTCCTTGTAATTTAACAACTTTTTTTCTTGTAATTTAACAACTTTTTTCTTGTAATTTAACAACTTTTTCCTTGTAATTTAACAACTTTTTCCTGTAATTTAACAACCTTTTCCTTGTAATTTAACAACTTTTTTTTCTTCTAATTTAACAACTTTTTCCTTGTAATTTAACAACTTTTTTTCTTCTAATTTAACAACTTTTTCCTGTAATTTAACAACCTTTTCCTTGTAATTTAACAACTTTTTTTCTTGTAATTTAACAACTTTTTTCTTGTAATTTAACAACTTTTTTTCTTGTAATCTAACAACTTTTTTTTCTTGTAATTTAACAACTTTTTTTCTTGTAATTTAACAACTTTTTTTCTTGTAATTTAACAACTTTTTTTCTTGTAATTTAACAACTTTTTTTCTTGTAATTTAACAACTTTTTTTCTTGTAATCTAACAACAATTTTTTCTTGTAATTTAACAACTTTTTTTCTTGTAATCTAACAACTATTTTTCTTGTAATTTAACAACTTTTTTTCTTGTAATTTAACAACTTTTTTTTTCTTGTAATTTAACAACTTTTCTGTAATTAAAACTTTTTCCTGTAATTTAACAACTTTTTCCTGTAATTTAACAACTTTTTTCCTTGTAATTTAACAACTTTTTTTCTTGTAATTAACAACTTTTTTTCTTGTAATTAACAATCTATTCCTTGTAATTTAACAACTTTTTTCTCTTGTAATTTAACAACTTTTTTTCTTGTAATTAATAACAATTTTCTTGTAATTTAACAATTATTTTCCTGTAATTTAACAACTTTTCCCTTGTAATTTAACAACTTTTTTTCTTGTAATTTAACAACTTTTTCCTTGTAATTTAACAACTTTTTCCTTGTAATTTAACAACTTTTTCCTTGTAATTTAACAACTTTTTTCTTGTAATTTAACAACTTTTTTTCTTGTAATTTAACAACTTTTTCCTTGTAATTTAACAACTTTTTCCTTGTAATTTAACAACTTTTTTCTTGTAATTTAACAACTTTTTTTCTTGTAATTTAACAACTTTTTTCCTTGTAATTTAACAACTTTTTTCCTTGTAATTTAACAACTTATTTCTTGTAATTTAACAACTTGTTCCTTGCAATTTAACAACTTTTAATACAGAATTTAACAAGTTTAATTACAACCCGAAAAAAGTTGTTAAATTACACGGAAAAGATTGTTAGATTACAAAGAAAAAGTTGTTAAATTACAAGGAAAAAAGTTGTTAGATTACAAGGAAAAAGTTGTTAAATTACAAGGAAAAAGTTGTTAGATTACAAGGAAAAAGTTGTTAAATTACACGGAAAAAGTTGTTAAATTACAAGAAAAAAGTTGTTAGATTACAAGAAAAAAAGTTGTTAAATTACAAGGAAAAAGTTGTTAAATTACAAGAAAAAAAGTTGTTAAATTACAAGGAAAAAGTTGTTAAATTACAAGGAAAAAGTTGTTAATTACAAGAAAAAAAGTTGTTAAATTACAAGAAAAAAAGTTGTTAAATTACAAGGAAAAAGTTGTTAAATTACAAGAAAAAAAGTTGTTAGATTACAAGAAAAAAAGTTGTTAAATTACAAGAAAAAAAGTTGTTAAATTACAAGAAAAAAGTTGTTAAATTACAAGGAAAAAGTTGTTAAATTACAAGAAAAAAAGTTGTTAGATTACAAGGAAAAAAGTTTAAATTACAAGGAAAAAGTTGTTAAATTACAAGGAAAACAGTTGTTAAATTACAAGAAAAAAAGTTTAGATTACGAGGAAAAAGTTGTTAAATTACAAGGAAAAAGTTGTTCAATTACAAGAAAAACAGTTGTTAAATTACAAGAAAAAAAGTTTAGATTACAAGGAAAAAGTTGTTAAATTACAAGAAAAAAAGACATTAAATTACAAGGAAAAAGTTGTTAAATTACAAGAAAAAAAGTTTAGATTACGAGGAAAAAGTTGTTAAATTACAAGGAAAAAGTTGTTAAATTACAAGAAAAAAAGTTGTTAGATTACAAGAAAAAAAGTTTAGATTACAAGGAAAAAGTTGTTCAATTACAAGAAAAACAGTTGTTAAATTACAAGAAAAAAAGTTTAGATTACGAGGAAAAAGTTGTTAAATTACAAGGAAAAAGTTGTTCAATTACAAGAAAAACAGTTGTTAAATTACACGGAAAAAGTTGTTAAATTACACGGAAAAAGTTGTTAAATTACAAGAAAAAAAGTTGTTAAATTACAAGACAAAAAGTTGTTAAATTACACGGAAAAAGTTGTTAAATTACACGGAAAAAGTTGTTAAATTACAAGGGAAAAGTTGTTAAATTACAAGGAAAAAGTTGTTAAATTACAAGGAAAAAGTTGTTAAATTACACGGAAAAAAGTTGTTAAATTACAAGGAAAAAGTTGTTAAATTACAAGAAAAAAGTTGTTAAATTACAAGGGAAAAGTTGTTAAATTACACGGAAAAAGTTGTTAAATTACACGGAAAAAGTTGTTAAATTACAAGGGAAAAGTTGTTAAATTACACGGAAAAAGTTGTTAAATTACACGGAAAAAGTTGTTAAATTACACGGAAAAAGTTGTTAAATTACACGGAAAAAGTTGTTAAATTACAAGAAAAAAAGTTGTTAGATTACAAGGAAAAAGTTGTTAAATTACACGGAAAAAGTTGTTAAATTACAAGAAAAAAAGTTTAGATTACGAGGAAAAAGTTGTTAAATTACAAGGAAAAAGTTGTTAAATTACAAGAAAAAAAGTTTAGATTACGAGGAAAAAGTTGTTAAATTACAAGGAAAAAGTTGTTCAATTACAAGAAAAACAGTTGTTAAATTACAAGAAAAAAAGTTTAGATTACAAGGAAAAAGTTGTTAAATTACACGGAAAAAGTTGTTAAATTACAAGAAAAAAAGTTTAGATTACGAGGAAAAAGTTGTTAAATTACACGGAAAAAGTTGTTAAATTACACGGAAAAAGTTGTTAAATTACAAGAAAAAAAGTTGTTAAATTACAAGACAAAAAGTTGTTAAATTACACGGAAAAAGTTGTTAAATTACACGGAAAAAGTTGTTAAATTACAAGGGAAAAGTTGTTAAATTACACGGAAAAAGTTGTTAAATTACACGGAAAAAGTTGTTAAATTACACGGAAAAAGTTGTTAAATTACACGGAAAAAGTTGTTAAATTACAAGAAAAAAAGTTGTTAGATTACAAGGAAAAAGTTGTTAAATTACACGGAAAAAGTTGTTAAATTACAAGAAAAAAAGTTTAGATTACGAGGAAAAAGTTGTTAAATTACAAGGAAAAAGTTGTTAAATTACAAGAAAAAAAGTTTAGATTACGAGGAAAAAGTTGTTAAATTACAAGGAAAAAGTTGTTCAATTACAAGAAAAACAGTTGTTAAATTACAAGAAAAAAAGTTTAGATTACAAGGAAAAAGTTGTTAAATTACAAGAAAAAAAGACATTAAATTACAAGGAAAAAGTTGTTAAATTACAAGAAAAAAAGTTTAGATTACGAGGAAAAAGTTGTTAAATTACAAGGAAAAAGTTGTTAAATTACAAGAAAAAAAGTTGTTAGATTACAAGGAAAAAGTTGTTAAATTACAAGGAAAAAGTTGTTCAATTACAAGAAAAACAGTTGTTAAATTACAAGAAAAAAAGTTTAGATTACAAGGAAAAAGTTGTTAAATTACAAGGAAAAAAGACATTAAATTACATGAAAACAGACGTTAAAAAACAGATCAAATTAACACGACACGAGTGTTTTTCTTGACTTTTTCCTCGAAATTTAACAAATGTTTTCTCATTATTTAATTAATTTATTCTCAGCATTTAATTTAGAAATTTTTCTTGAAAGTTTAGTTTTTTTCTTAAAATTGTATGACTTTTTCCCATAATTTACTGACTTTTTTCTCGTAATTTAATGAGTTTATTCTCAACATTTTATCTTGACTTTTTCCTCAAAAGTTAACGACTTTAATCTGGAGATGGTTTAATTTTCTTATAGCTTGGCCCTAATCCTCTTCCGTACTGTTCTGTGTATATTTATGTATTAATAAATACACATACATACAGTTTATATTTAGAAAATATTTACATGTATAAATTTATATTCATATCATCTATATTATATATAAATATATATAAACATAACATATTTTCTGAAATATATACATGTATTTATATATATATACATAATAATATACACAGTACACACATATATTACAAAAACTTTTATTTTGGATGCGATTAATCGTTTGACAGCACTAATTTCATTATTTGTTTTGTATATTTAAAAAATAATTTTCTTGCACAACAGAAGCTTACTGGTTAAATTATAAGATGAATGAAAAAACTCTTGAATATCATAAAAAAAACGATATTTTAATACATTTTATTATTAATAATAAGTCATAATTTCTTCATGTGAATCAGTTGTTTCGTTCAGCTCTGATTCATGAGTCGTGACTCTGTGCTCCGCAGACTCGTGTCTGGAGAACGACAGTCTGTCTCTGCTGGACAAGGCTCTGGAGGACCAGGTGGAGACGGCCAGTCTGCGCAGCCGAGGCAGTGTCCAGTCTCTGGGCAGCGGAGAGTCTGCGCAGCCGCGGGGCCCGATGCCCAAACGCCAGGCCTTCGGTCCGGGGCAGGTGTTCAACGACACACAGGGCCAGCAGGTGCTAGTGCTGCCCGCCGCTGACCATCACATGATGGAGGTCAATGTCACATGACCCCGCATCACACACGGACACGAGACTCACCGGACATCCCATAATGCCTTGCAGCCCCTCCGTGTGCTCAGGTGTGTGTGAGCGAGCGTGCGACACCTGCTGTACATAACAGAAGAGATTTAAGAGCATCTTCTGAACCGAATACACTCAATCATGATTGGCATTCTGGGATTTGCATATTTAATTTTTGTACTGGTTTTTGGAACTGAAGGTTTCCAGGGAAACGCCAGACACGCCCCTTCCTGCTGATGTCACGTCGCTATGACGACCATCGTGACAAATATCATTTTTGTTTAATGCATATGAAGAACAGTCATATTTCACTCCATTGTAGACATGAAACAATTGTGAATTTAAGAGTTAAGCTCACATCATTGGGCGTATTTGTTATAATGCTCAAAACTGAACACATGCATTTCATAATTCTGTTCATGCAACAACAAAAAATTATGTATCCGAAAAATAATTTATAGTTTCTTTGCATATAATTTTTTTTGCATGACATGTTTGTACTATAAAAGTAATGCAAAAAATGTGTATATGTATGCGTGTGTGTATATGTCTTGTATATGTGTTATGTGTGTGTGTGTGTATATGTCTGTGTATGTATGAGCGTGTGTGCGTGTATATGTCTGTATGAGCGTGTGTGTATGTGTGTGTGTATATGTCTGTATATGTGTATGAGTAGTGTGTGTATATATGTCTGTATATATGTATGAGTATCGTGTGTGTATATATGTCTGTATATGTGTATGAGTATATGTGTGTGTATATAAGTATATATTGTCTGTATATGCGTGTGTGAATGTATATGTGTGTGTTGTGTGTGAGTACATGTGAGTTGTGTGTATATGTGTGTGTTATATGTGAGTATATGTATATGCGTGTGTGTATATATATGTTTATTACTTTTATATTACATATTATATATATGCATGTAGTCTTTTATGCAAAATAAAAGTTAATTATTTTTTGGATACATTTAAAATTGTATATATGTATGTATATATATATATATATATAATTTATGCAAATGGGCTTTTTTTGCATAAATTAATTTAGACACCTTTTTTTAATGTTCATACAAATTTACTTTTGGTTTTCTGTATTTTTTGGGGTGAAATATGACCGAACGTGTCTCTGTCAGACCCATCAGCTCTGTACAGTCACAGGATCAGACGGCAGGAAGTGATGTTTCTCCGGCAGGAAGTGATGTGTTTCTCCAGCAGGAAGTGATGCGTTTCTCCAGCAGGAAGTGAAGCGGTCTCGTGTGTTAAACCTGAGAAGCTGATGAGGGAGCAGCTGTGTTTTTGTCGTATCGTCTCGTATGAAAGGCCAAAACTTCACACAGTTATTAATATTTATTTCCTGATTATTGTAGCTTTGCTCCGGTTCGGTTCTGGACTTCAGGAACACAAGCTGTCTGTCAATCAAACCTCACAGATTGTATTTAGATTATTTAAATCAGAAGAATATGTACGCGTTATACAACTGAAAATATACATATGTTTTAAAAGGATGTTTGTCGTCTTATTTTTCTTTTAAAAGTCAATTTTTTGCTCATTTTCAAAAAAATTAAATACCCCCCCCCCAAAAAAAATATATTATTGAAATCACGTGTCCACAAAACTGCTTTTGTTTAAACCATTTTTTTTAGTCTCATTAAATTACCGTTTAAAACATTCTCAAGCTGTAAACTAAGGATTACAAAATAAAAGTCTTGAAAATATATTTTTTTTTTTTGTTATTAGTAAGCATCACTTTGGCTTCTCAAATAAAACTTATAATAAAAGTTTATTTGAGACGCCGAAGTTACACTAATAAAACAAAACTTCAGTATTCAGACTTTTATTTTGAAATTCTCAGTTTACATCTCGCTAATGTTATTTTTTTTGGCTATTTAAAAATAAAAAGGTATTTATTTTTGCCTCATTTATTTTTTTCTTGCAATAAAGAAAAATGTATCTTATTTAATTTTCTTGCAGAGAAAAAAATATTACGTATATAAAATCTTACATTATACACCCCCCCCCCCCAGATTTAAGAAAACAAACTTATGCAAGATGGTTTCAATTTTTTATCATTCAAATGATCATTTTGTATTCATATTAATAGTTCTGTCAACTGTATAAATGAACCCTCTGACCTACTTTTCTTGAAAATATGATTTTGTATTTTTGATTGAAATTTGTAAAAAAAAAAAATTGTGTAAATGACAAAATACAACAATTATTATCAGAATTTATTCAAGTGTGCAAAGACAAAACCAGTAAGAATAGCAGTGCTGAATCAATAAAAATATATAAATAAAATTAGATTAATAGTCGAAACGTTTAAAGACAATACAAAGAGACGTCAGAAGAGCGTTTGTGTTCATGGCGTAACGCCGCCATCTTCTTTGACACTCGGCAGATCTTTGGCACTAGCTTCCAGGTCTCCTCATTGGACGGAGAAAACCTCTTCCTGTCAGCTGACTTCCTCTGTAACCTGATGAAACATTTCAGCCAATGAGCTTCAAGATCAGCCTCGGTCCTGTGGACATATAAAGAGTGTTTCTGCAGATCGACTCACGCGAGTTTCTTGCGTTCTAACGTCTTTCTGGTGGCGGCAGACAGCGATCCCTTCACTTTATAATCCTGAAACACACACAACTCACGAATGACGCTTTAAAATCATCACAGCCTTCTGTAATATACTGACATCTACATCCTTTACGCTGCACTGTGTTTAATCCCTCAAAACCATACAAATATATAAACATATGCCTCAAAAAAATTTTGTATCAAATAAAATATTTGATCAAAGCAAATAATCAAACCAATAATAATTGAATTTTTTTTTTTGAATCTGACCCCCCAAAAAAAGATTTAATCACAATAAAATATCTGATCAAAAAAAAAAAGAACACCAAATCAATAATTTCTAACCCCGTGTGTTTGGAGCGGACGGTCTCGGTCGCAGCGGATCATCTGCATCCGATCCGAGCAGCTCATGCTGAAGAAGATCTGGTGCAGCTCCCAGCGCGCCGCTCGCAGCTGAGGATCACACACACACACTTACCGGAGTCAGCGTCACATGACGGTCAGTGTGTGTTTACAGAGAGAGAGAGGAGAGCGAGAGAGAGTGTTTCTGACCTGCAGTGTGACGCGCTCCTGCAGCATGAGCTCCTGTGTGCTGCTCACCGCCGGCTGATGCTGGAGCGACATCAGAACCACCCGAGTGTCCTGCAACACATCAACACCGGTCATTCCAGCTGTGTGTGTGTGTGTGTTACCCGTGAGGAGCTGTGTGTGTGTGTGTGTGTGTGTGTGTGCTACCCATGAGGTGCTGTGTGTGTGTGTGTGTGTGTGTGTGTGCTACCCGTGAGGTGCTGTGTGTGTGTGTGTGTGTGTGTGTGTGTGTGTGTGTGTGTTACCCGTGAGGAGCTGTGTGTGTGTGTGTGTGTGTGTGTGTGTGTTACCCACGAGGTGCTGTGTGTGTGTGTGTGCGTGTGTGTGTGTTACCCGTGAGGAGCTCTGTGTGTGTGTGTGTGTGTGTGTGCTACCCGTGAGGTGCTGTGTGTGTGTGTGTTACCCGTGAGGAGCTCTGTGTGTGTGTGTGTGTGTGTCTACCCGTGAGGTGCTGTGTGTGTGTGTGTGTGTGTTACCCGTGAGGAGCTCTGTGTGTGTGTGTTACCCGTGAGGAGCTCTGTGTGTGTGTGTGTGTGTGCTACCCGTGAAGTGCTGTGTGTGTGTGTGTTACCCGTGAGGAGCTCTGTGTGTGTGTGTGTGTGTGCTACCCGTGAGGTGCTGTGTGTGTGTGTGTGTGTGTGTGTGTTACCCGTGAGGTGCTGTGTGTGTGTGTGTGTGTTACCCATGAGGAGCTCTGTGTGTGTGTGTGTTACCCGTGAGGAGCTCTGTGTGTGTGTGTGTGTGTGTGTGTGTGTGTGCTACCCGTGAAGTGCTGTGTGTGTGTGTGTTACCCGTGAGGAGCTCTGTGTGTGTGTGTGTGTGTGCTACCCGTGAGGTGCTGTGTGTGTGTGTGTGTGTGTGTTACCCGTGAGGTGCTGTGTGTGTGTGTGTGTTACCCATGAGGAGCTCTGTGTGTGTGTGTGTTACCCGTGAGGAGCTCTGTGTGTGTGTGTGTGTGTGCTACCCGTGAGGTGCTGTGTGTGTGTGTGTGTTACCCGTGAGGTGCTGTGTGTGTGTGTGTGTGTGTGTGTGTGTGTGTGTGCTACCCGTGAGGTGCTGTGTGTGTGTGTGTGTGTGTGCTACCCGTGAGGTGCTGTGTGTGTGTGTGTGTGTGCTACCCGCGAGGTGCTGTGTGTGTGTGTGTGTGTGTGTGTGTGTGTGTGTGTGCTACCCACGAGGTGCTGTGTGTGTGTGTGTGTGTGTGTGTTACCCGTGAGGAGCTCTGTGTGTGTGTGTTACCCGTGAGGTGCTGTGTGTGTGTGTGTTACCCGTGAGGAGCTCTGTGTGTGTGTGTTACCCGTGAGGTGCTGTGTGTGTGTGTGTTACCCGTGAGGTGCTGTGTGTGTGTGTGTTACCCGTGAGGTGCTGTGTGTGTGTGTGTTACCCGTGAGGAGCTCTGTGTGTGTGTGTGTGTGTTACCCGTGAGGAGCTCTGTGTGTGTTTGTGTGTGTGTGTGTGTGTTACCCGCGAGGTTCTGTGTGTGTTTGTGTGTGTGTGTGAGAGCGCCACTAAACCAGTCATAAGAGTCATGTTTTCGAAATTGAGATTTATGCATCATCCGTAAGCTGAGTAAATAATATTTCCATTGATGTATGGTTTGGACAATATTTGTAAATCTGGAATCTGAGGGTGCAAAAAAATCTAAATATTGAGAAAATCATCTTTAAAGTTGTTCAAATTAATTCTTAGCAATGCATATTACTAATCAATAATTACGTTTTTATATATTTACTAAATATCTTCATGGATCTTAATATCTTAATTTTTGTCATAAAATGAAAATATAATTTTGACTCATACAATGTATTGTTGGATATTGCTACAAGTGCAGCTTATGACTGGTTTTGTGCTGCAGGTTTTTTGTTGTTGTTATTTTTATGTTTAAATATGTCTATACAGCGTTCAGTTTTCGTTTGAGCTGTTTCAGTACAGTATCGTAACTGAGTGTAAATGAGAAATGATGCTCTGGCGACTAGCTGGAATAAAATGCTTGTGATATTGTTCTTCCAGTAAAGGTTGATGTTTGTTGCAGTGTTGTTGTAGTTTTACGAGCTCACCTTGATGGTCCTGATGAGGCGCGACACGCGTTCAGTGCGCAGGAGACGACGAGTCAGAAAACCCCTCGACACAGCGGCCAGCAGAGAGAGACAGGACTGCTGTGAGAGAGAGACAACACCTTCAAACCTGTGTGTGTGTGTGTGTGTGTGTGTGTGTGTGTAAGAGAGTGTGTGTGTATGTGTGTGTGTGTGTGTGTGTAAGAGAGTGTGTGTGTGCGTGCGTTACCCGTGAGGTGCTGTGTGTATGTGTGTGTCTTACCCGTGAGGTGCTGTGTGTGTGTGTGTGTGTTATTGTGTGTGTGTGACCCGTGTGTGTGTGTGTGGTGTGTGTGTGTGTTACCCGTGAGGTGTGTGTGTGTGTGTGTTACCCGTGAGGTGTGTGTGTGTGTGTGTGTGTGTGTGTGTGTGTGTGTGTTATCTGTGAGGTGCTGTGTGTGTGTGTGTGCATTACCCGTGAGGTGCTGTGTGTTGTGTGTGTGTGTGTGTGACTGTTTGAGGTGTGTGTGTGTGTGTGTGTGTGTAGTGTGTAGTGAGTTGTGTGTGTTACCGTGAGGTGCTGTGTGATGTGTGTGCTACCCGTGAGGTGCTGTGTGTGTGTGTGTGGTGTGTTACCCGTGAGGTGCTGTGTGGTGTGTGTGTGTGTGTGTTATCCGTGAGGTGCTGTGTGTGTGTGTGTGTTACCCGTGATGTGTGTGTGTGTGTGTGTGTGTGTGTGTGTGTACCCGTGAGGTGCTGTGTGTGTGTGTGTGTGTGTGTGTGTGTGTTACCCGTGAGGTGCTGTGTGTGTGTGTATGTAGTGTTACCCGTGAGGTGCTGTGTGTGTGTGTGTGTGTACCCGTGAGTGTGTGTGTGTGTGTGTTACCCGTGAGGTGCTGTGTGTGTGTGTGTGTGTGTGTGGTGTGTTACCGTGAGGTGTGTGTGTGTAGTGTTACCCGTGAGGTGCTGTGTGTGTGTGTGTGTTACCCGTGAGGTGTGTGTGTGTGTACCCGTGAGGTGTGTGTGTGTGTTACCCGTGAGGTGCTGTGTGTGTGTGTGTTATCCGTGAGGTGTGTGTGTGTGTGTGTGTGTGTGTGTGTGTTACCCGTGAGGTGCTGTGTGTGTGTGTGTTACCCGTGAGGTGTGTGTGTGTGTGTGTGTGTGTGTGTGTGTGTGTGTGTGTGTGTGTGTGTTACCCGTGAGTGCTGTGTGTGTGTGTGTGTGAGTGTGTGTGTTACCCGTGAGGTGTGTGTGTGTGTGTGTGTGTGTGTGTGTGTGTGTGTGTGAGAGAGTGTTACCCGTGAGGTGCTGTGTGTGTGTGTGCAGACAGATGAGGTGCTGATGGAGGTCAGTGTGTCCTCCAGACGTGAGTCTGCACTGGGACACGGGAAGGACACGCTCCGCAGAAACTGGTATCGCTCCGCTAAAGACTGACAGAGAGAGAGAGAGAGAGAGAGCATTACAAACACATCAATCCATCAGCAATAACACAACCAACAGATCAGATCAGGCGGAGAATCTGTAACCTGCTCAGATTTCATATTATGATGATTTCTGAAGATCATGTGACACTGAAGACTGGAGTAATGATGCTGAAAATACAGTTTTTATTAAAGAATCCTTCCGTGCCAATAAAACACTAAAACGAGAGAGAGCGAGAGAGTCCAGATGAAAGCAGGACACACAAGGTCGAGAGACAGACACCTCGTTTTCTGTGTCACTTCCCACAGACGCTCGTTAATATAGAAACACCGGCGTTCATTAAAGCCTGTTCCATGCATGCAGGACACGAGCTGCTACAGGACCTGAAGGAGAACGAGTGAGGATGCTCTCAGCGCTGGGCAGCTAGAAATGAATGAAAACATTCCCACAATCCTCTGGATGATTTCAGGACTGAACGAGTCTAACGAGTCATTTAGAGATGTGATCTATAACGATCACAGCTGTTCTTACCATGTTGATGAATTAGCATGAAGTGTTATTACTCTACTCGCTATTGCTGGGAAGCTGCTTTCTATAGAAGCTTGTTTTGATCACCGAATAAAAACATGAACTAATTGTGACTTTTCCTCACAATTCTGCATTTATATCTTGTTTATTTCTCATAATTCAGAGTTTATTTCTCATAAGTCTGAGTTTATATCTCATAAGTCTGAGTTTATATCTCATATTTCAAAGTTTAAATCTTCTCATAAGTAAACGGAGTTTCATTTAACTGCATAAGTCTGAGCTTTATATCTCCATTAATTAACACGAGTTTAACTTTCTCATAATTCAGAGTTTATTTCTCAGACTAAGTCGAGAGTTTGATTTCTCATAGAGTCTGAGTTTATATACTCCATAATCTCAGAGTTTATTTCTCAGTAATTCAGAGTTTATTTCTCATATTTCAAAGTTTATTTCTCATAAGTCTGAGTTTATTTCTCATAAGTCTGAGTTTATATCTCATAATTCAGAGTTTATTTCTCATATTTCAAAGTTTATTTCTCATAAGTCGGAGTTTATTTCTCATAAGTCTGAGTTTATATCTCATAATTCAGAGTTTATTTCTCATAATTCAGAGTTTATTTCTCATAAGTCGGAGTTTATTTCTCATAAGTCTGAGTTTATATCTCATAATTCAGAGTTTATTTCTCATAATTCAGAGTTTATTTCTCATATTTCAAAGTTTATTTCTCATAAGTCTGAGTTTATTTCTCATAAGTCGGAGTTTATTTCTCATAAGTCTGAGTTTATATCTCATAATTCAGAGTTTATTTCTCATAATTCAGAGTTTATTTCTCATATTTCAAAGTTTATTTCTCATAAGTCTGAGTTTATTTCTCATAAGTCTGAGTTTATTTCTCATAAGTCTGAGTTTATTTCTCATAATTCAGAGTTTATTTCTCATAAGTCAGAGTTTATTTCTCATAGTTTCAGAAGTTTATTTCTCATAAGTCTGAGTTTATTTCTCATAAGTCTGAGTTTATTTATCATAATTCAAAGTTTATTTCTCATAAGTCTGAGTTTATATCACAATTCAGAGTTTATTTCTCATAATTCAAAGGTTATTTCTCATAATTCAAAGTTTATTTCTCATAAGTCTGAGTTTATATCATAATTCAGAGTTTATTTCTCATAATTCTGAAGGTTATTTCTCATAAGTCTAAGTTTATATCACATAAATCTGAGTTTATATCTCATAAGTCTGAGTTTATATCTCATAAGTCTGAGTTTATTTCTCATAATTCAGAGTTTATTTCTCATAAGTCTGAGTTTATATCTCATAAGTCTGAGTTTATATCTCATAAGTCTGAGTTTATATCTCATAAGTCTGAGTTTATTTCTCATAATTCAGAGTTTATTTCTCATAAGTCTGAGTTTATATCTCATAAGTCTGAGTTTATATCTCATAAGTCTGAGTTTATATCTCATAAGTCTGAGTTTATATCTCATAAGTCTGAGTTTGTCTCACAATTCTAAGTTTACATCTGTCAATTCTGACATTTTTTTTTGCTAATTATGAGTTTATATGTTATAATTCTTTTTTCTTGTGATATTAACTCAGAATTGCAAGATATAAATGCAGAAGAAAACAAAATAAAGTCATAATTGTGATATAAAAAGTCTGTGAATTTATTTTTTCCCCCGTGGCAGAAATCGGGTTTCACAGCTTTGAAGCAATCTCTAATTAATTTTTTTACTTGACCTCAGAAGATCACATGAGATGTTGTTGAGGCTTTGTCCAGTGATTTACACTAATTTACACGCATGCATCGAGCAGACGCTTTTATCTAAAGTGACTCTCAGTGTATTCAAGGCATACATGTTATCCTCTCAGAATGGAACCCATGACCGTGGTGTTGCAAGCGCCATGCTACATGTGAAACAGGCTGTAGTCTGTGGCTCACCTGCAGTAGCTGTCTGCACTCTGTCTCCTGATCCTCCTGCGTCTGCGCAGACGTCTGCAGCCCTGAGGACATCACTGAGAGTTTAAACACTTACGATGCTTCACACATAATCATAAAACATCTCTTCTGGCTACAATAAAGTATTGAGAACCTAAACAAGACAGATACATGAATGAAAAGACCAAGACACGCTGACCTCAACAATGTCAGTTAGATTTATATCACTGAAAAACATTCAATTAATTATTGAATTAACTATAATTTCTCACCTCTGGAGAGCATGCTTCCCGTCTCTCGTCCAGAACCGAACGCCTCGTCCTCGTTCATCAGGAGCCTCCGTTTGACCCGGGTCGTGACCTCGTGACCTTCCGTCTCAGGGGTCAGCTGCTTCCACAGGCCAGACGGGACTTCCACATCATAAGACCAGCCAATCACAGAGCACGGAGAATGACCGCTGACGTTGCCCTCACGGTCGTTAGCGGCGGTTTCGCTGAAAGTGACCGCGGC